>JAANSN010000090.1:0-96757 GCA_036850665.1 Dicranocentrus wangi | reverse complement strand
AAGCTCGCATATAGTACGCAGCGAGCTAATAAATAAGTCGTGATGCAAGGCAGGAATTTTCCAAAAAAGGCTACTATTATAACGACGTCATCCAGAAATCAACACTTTTTGTGTGCAGCACCACATGCTTGTAATTGTATAATGAATTGTAATGTGATGTGTTTCAATTCCTCATCCAACTCCTGATCCAGTGGAACAACTCTCAACTAAATGCTGGTATGTGGCAGTGGCATAACAAGTGCTTGCATAGCAAACACTTGCCGACTTACCAAAATACCATTGCCATGAATTACTCTCTCACTCTCATTGCCATTTACCATATATTATGTACATAAAATTTTAAACTGCTAGTTTACAGATATTACCATCACCTAATTTCTATTTCATACGTGTGTTATATCGTTTCACTTGTGGGACGTTGTGGAAGCAGCTTAGGTTTAATAGTATGTAAAATGGGGTTCCCAAACTCCACGCATTGGAATGTATATGTAACACACGTTTTATGGGGAAACCTTAAATCGGAATGATCTTCGTGCATTCGGGATTTGCAGATGATGATGATGGTAAGGAAATGTGGTAGAACGTAATATGGTATCTCTTCAAATGAAATCCAGGATTTCTAGTGCAACAGTCCCATCACTCCCATCATCACTCTGCATGAGGTATGAGGAATGAAATCCAATGTCGTTTTGCAGACTTTCAAATGCTCGAGAACGTTTTTCATTAAGTTTGTAGTGCACATACCACATGATAATGATTATATGATCTGGTCGCAGGGAGACCAGATTAGAGGAATGGGTATGTGGTGCAAACCTGTGAGGAAGGAAGCTAGTGTGTCTTGTGACGTTCAAGAGAACTGTTAAGTTCTGGCAAGATATCACCAAGCACTTGTACCAACTCCCCCTGTGTCGCCGTATGAATTTTCACTTGGCGAGTTGACGCTGTCTGAGTAACTTACTCTTGTAGGATCGAATTTGATTGATTTTTCAATATCTAAACTATCACGTACACGCGCGCTAGTGTATTCTGTCCGGGTGCAGATCCAGTTACCAGAAAATTTGGTATCGTATTTCAGTTATTGTTCTAGAAGTTTTATAATACGATTGTCTTTGTAAGTGAAGTAATTCAAAGAATATTTAAATCAGACTAATTACAAATTATAATTTATATTTTTTGAGCTTATGTTTCCCCTGAATTCCTGAACATTTTCTTGTTGTCATATCGTGATCTATATTCTTAACCGCACTACGAGCTAAAACCTCTACAGTACTCCCATTCCGATTGCAGATTGGACCATTTGGTCATGATCATAATTAGCATTCGATCCAGATATATTTGCAAAGCTATTAACCCGTCAGAAGGTCATCTTTCGATATTGGCAGATATTAGACACTCTTTGTGAGAGTGAGCTGAACCTTATGGCTTGTGGGTTGTGTTATGTAAACTAAGCATTATTTGCGAAATAGTATAAATTAAGAAATAGCTTCATCTACACATTACGTAAGGTAAATTCTGGTTTTAGGGATATACTTAAATTATAAATCCTCTGTCCTATGACATATGCATATTTCTAAGCTGACACTTGCGATAACCCGGTTTCCACCTAATCTATCACTACGTTTTCACAGGATAGTGCGAATTGCGAATCATGCATGTCGCACCGGTACATCAAAGCAAAATGTGCAAAGTGCAAATGAGCAGACCAGAGATTAAATATATTAGAACGTAATTAATTCGCGTATCTCTTAAAGAAATACGGTTCACGGCTTTAATCTGGCAGGATAGTTTGTCAACCCTCTCGAGACAATCGACAGAAATATATATATCATCCGTTTTACGAGTGGTGAGTCAGTGGAAATATTGATAGTTTTGTTGAAGTTAAGGTGTTTTACGAATAATTTTTTATTATTTTTTTGCACTTTGCTGAATACAAAAAGATTATAGCATTGGTGCTGGGTGTTGGTTGGAGGAAACTTGATATCCAGTATTATTTTGACATGACGTTTAAGACGAGTATGCAAATATAAACCGAATGCTGCGTGGTATAAGTACAGCTTAGCCAGTTGAACAGAGATTTTGTGTCTAGGCACGCACGGAGGCAGAAAGATATGAAAGTAAAGTCTAGTTTACCCTGAATAACGAAAATGCACTTTGACTAGGTCCTCGTTGGGATACCAAACCCAAAATAATCAGTGATAAGTGATAATTAGCTGTAATTACTAGTGTTCTTCGTGCACACTAAACAAAAATGTCCAACTTTTATAATATGTACTAATTCGTTCAATCCCAAATTCTTTCTATCGACATGAGAGTTCCTTCTCTAGTTTATAACTTACTGATAACAGAAATCTCAATTTATTTTTTGTATATATAATCTGAATATCAAACTTCTTCTTTGTCCTAGTCAGACCCCATATTTATATTGGTTCATCGCATGAAGATTATTTACATCTTGTCTACCACTGGAGGAGTTACTTGCGGAGGACAAATTTTTCTCCTTACTTATTAATTCAATAGCAACAAATCGAAGGACAAGACGGCGCAGTTATCAAGAGCTCCATTCGATTACACCTTCTTCCATCATAACAATCAGTTTCAGATAGCTGATAGAAGAATTAGTATTTCTGAAGAGCAACGGTTTAGATACTTTTGGCAGCAACATGAAAGGGGAAAAAGTACTTCCTCGTTGGTTTACCGACAATGTCATGCTAATAAGCACAATTGTCGGTGTCATCTTTGGAACTGTTTTGGGTAATAACTTGAACTAGCCCTTCTTCGTGGAAAATATTCAGGAAAACATTTGTGGATTATAATAAATAGTGCATAATATCGTACATTTCTTCGGCCAAACAGGGTTCTCACTACGCCCGGCTAATTTGTCAGACTCAGCGCAGCAGCTGCTCTCTTATCCTGGTGAATTATTCACACGTGCATTACAGATGATGATTTTGCCGCTGATCATTTCCAGTCTGGTTGTTGGTAAGCACTAAATCCCTAAATACAACCTAATTAATCGCAATGTATTAAGGGACGCATAATATTACATTCTTCCGTAATGTTTTCTTTAACAAAACATCTCTCTCTGGTATTCCACAAATTATAGGTTCAGCCAGCCTGGATGCTAAGCTGAATGGAAAAATAGCTCTACGCACGTTGTTTTACTTTATATCCACCTCACTTCTCAATGCCATACTTGGAGTGATTCTTGTTCAAATGATTCATCCTGGCGACCCATCCATCAGAGGCCAACTTGGGGCCTCGACCCATAATCTGCCTGAAAGGAGAAACACGCTCATGGACAACTTCCTCGATTTGGGAAGGTACAACTGATAAGTTATTCACCCAATTTTAGCCAGATTTTTGCATGCAAAATTGATGACCCTATAGTAAATGTTTTAGGTACTTGTTTGTAAATGTCTAGTCGTCTGGAATGAATGACGCTCCATGCATGAATTTTATTACTTTATGCATGGTTTACAAAGACGCTCGCTCCCTATTATATAAACTATTTAAAGAAAATGTATTATATAATGATATTATTTTTTGGCAACCATGAAAGTCAATGTAAACTCCACAAGTCACGTTTCATTTATGTAGGAACATCATCCCAAGCAATGTTTTTACAGCTTTGTTTCAGCAGGTAGAGTTGCTTATGATAATCAAACGTATTTAATTAAGAGAGATTTATTTTATTTTATGATACTATCTATTTGATACACATTACACATACACACGCTCACACACTCATCATACTTATGTTACATTTTCCAAATCTTTATAAAAAGCTACGGAAGCACCACTTACTCGATTACGAATTCTTTTATAAAAACGTCTCATTTTTTGGCACAACATCCTTTTGATGTATGTGTGGTGCACCTAATCAAGTACATAACAAATTGTATTTTTGACCTTGCAGACTCAAACGGTGTATGAGCCGGTAAAGCTTGTAGGGATTGATGATGGTGGCAGCAACCTAACCAACACGACTGAGCCAGAGTTTGTCAGAAATATTGTGCTAAGGTATGTCAACAAGATGTATGTCACCTTCTATGTCGCCATGCTCAATATGTCAGGTTTATAATTACCATTAGTGTAACGACAAGAGAATTTTTGGCAGACATGCACTACCGGGTGCATAGGGAGGCAATAATGTGAAGATTTCCAATACAATACGAAGGCACCTTACATTCCCCATAATGCCTACTACTGATTCCGTACTTGAAGTGGTCCAAATCGGGTTGGAAGCCCACTTGGCAAGAGTTATCTGTTTTAGTTGTAAATCATCTAGGCCAAATTTCACCTTCCCTAAATATTGCACTTCTTCGGATTTTGTGTAGCAATGTAGCATGCAGTAGGGATTGGATTTTAGTCACGTCATTGATTTCGGTGCCACCCGCCCGCGTCTGTCCCTGCAGAAAAAAATCATTCATTTCATTCTATACTTTTACACGTCCAATCCTTGACGTAAACCTTTTGCCTTTGAGAATCATTCATATTTTTGTCTTTGTTTCTGTCTGACATAACTCAGGAGTGGGACGAATACGTTGGGCATTATAACATTTGCCTTGCTATTTGGAACGGTGTTGGGAACTATGGGAGAGCGAGCCAAGCCCGTGATAGCTGGCTTCCGAGTGATTGACGACGCGATCATGACTATTGTTCGTGGGATCATGTGGTATGTAATGAATTCTAAATGTAAGTGTAATTGTAAATGTGAAAAGTTATATGGACCGTGTCCAACTCATGAAGGCTGGATTGCAGGAGAGGCGGGTCGACCACAATCCGTCACTACCATTACCATTAACACCACCGCATCGCTTTCACTTATTCCACACTCTTGTTTTCGAGCCCATAACCTAAATTGCTTTCGAGCCAGAATCCTTTCTGGAAACTAAAAGCTTGCAGCCAAATGACCTTGAGATTCGTTTCCCTCAATTATGCAATAATAATATTAATAATAAATGTGCACATGAATAGCATTGTGTAATTTTTTCAGGGTGACCCCCGTCGGTGTTGCGAGCTTGATTTGTAGCAAGATTTTAAGTGTGGCTGATCTTGCAACTGTTGTGGCACAACTTGGCCTCTTTGTGATCACTGTATTAGCAGGAATTCTCATTTATCAACTCATAATTCTGCAACTTATATATTTTGCCGTAACACGCAAGAATCCTTTTCGGTTTTATTGGGGAGTATTGCCGGCTACTGTTACTGCATTCTCAACAGCATCCACGTATGTACACACGTGATTTTTTTTGCTGTTGCACTTCAGCCGAGTTGATCATGGTTTCTTTTTGTATTTTATGTTTTACCAAAATAGAGCTGTTGCCCTTCCGGTTTCATTTAAATGTGTGGAAAACCTGAAAGTCGACTCCCGCGTGGCACACTTCATCCTTCCTATCGGGGCCACAGTGAACAAAGACGGAACGGCCTTGTTTGTTGCTATTGCAAGCATTTTCATTGCACAAATGAACGGGATTTCCCTTGGTGTTGGGGATCTCACAACGGTGGCGTAAGCATCTTTCTCCTCGACTCACTTCTTCCTACTAGGGCTATCCTGTACAGCCCAGCTTTCCAACAAGGCTTTGTTTAAATATTATGGGATTTGTGTTACAGAATTACATCAACTGCTGTTAGCGTTGCGAGCGCAAGTGTCCCTTCGGCTGCATTAGCTTTGATGTTCATAGTCTTAAATGCAGTTCAAGTTCCAACGCATGACATAGGCCTTCTTTTCGCCGTGGACTGGCTTGTGTAAGTCTAAACTAATGAGTGAAAGATTAAATTTCCTTTGGTTTGGGGCATGTTGAAACCCAATGTGTTTAACTTGCACAGGGATCGTATCCGTACAACAAACAATTTGCTTGGAGATTTGTATGCAACGGTATTTGTGGAGACGTTTTCTCAAAAGGAGCTCAAAGCGATGGATACCAAAGTACGAGCGTCTATTGTGTCTAGCAGTGATATCACGAATGGTAATGTCCCCTCTTCAGTGACATCCAGCTTGAACACGATGATCAAAGATAAGGACAGCCAAAACGAGAGCGCCCAGTTCATTGTTTAAGAAATCGCAAAGAGCTTGGAAAAGGCTGAATGTCCTTATTTCCGTCCGAAATTAGAGTTCAATTTAATAAGCAATAGGAATAATCTAGCCTGTAATACATTTGCAGAGTTTACTAGAGTCAAGTTTACTTTTTAGTTTCCCCTAATCAAAATAAACAGTTTTCTGGTAGGGGTAAACCACTAATTATATATCTTTGTTTTATTTAAAATGGCATTCACTTTCCAGTGTGGATGTGAGCCATTTTAGTATGTTTTTTTTGTAAATACATAGTTACTTTGTTTATATTATATGGAAGGAATTTGACTTGGTGAGATTTAAGCCTAAGTCATATGCACCCGATCACTATGAATGTGAGATGCTGAACTGACAATGACTTGATGTAAGTGATAGTGATATAATAAACAGACAAAAAAAAACCAACGAGTCGAGCGAGTCTCCAATCCAATATACCTCTAATCTCATTGATCACGGCAAAGTTTGCATGTTGAGCTGTTGTTTCCAAAGTGCACTTGATTTATCGAACATTTCCGTAAATGCAGAATTGCACCGCCACGCCCAACCAAAAATCATAAAAGAAGACTGGGGGATTCCGGAGGCTGATGAAAATCCGAGAGCGTATGCCTAACAAAGTGAAAAGCAGTATTTCATCTGATTTGGAGTGGTTAAAAATGCACCCTTTTATTTACCAAAAGATCGTTCCTCCCGAAATTATCAAAGTGTATTAAATGGAAGGTGGAAGCGGCAGGAGTTATATAACTGCTTTGAATCTACACGATGCAAGTTATCTAAAGTGTACGCACGCAGCTGCTTATACAGAACATTAAATGTGGGGAAATATATTCAGTCTTTTTATACCACAATAATGGCCCAACTCTCCAAAGACATAGCAAAAGCCATCCTGTTCAGCACACTCGAAAATTCATTTTTCGGATCAGAAAGAAGGAAATGTAGCAGAGAAACTTGGAAGCGTCTTCTATTTTAAAACAATAAGCATGAAAGGGAACGCACTAGAAGATTCCCGGCTAAAAGAATTAGTTGCAAGTTCGACCATGCGATGTTAAAACCGAAAAAGGTCTAGTTGCGTTCCCCCCTCTCTTCTTGCTCCTTCCTTTCTCAGAAGAGAAATGCTTGGCTGTATAATAACCCATTTGTTTTCATTACATTTCCCTTGTCAAGAGGATACTCACGTATTGTCCTCTGCTACATGGCATTCGACTAATGTAACTATTCAATTTTCAACTCTACATGGGTATGTTTGCTGGGCGCAGGGTGGAGTGCTGTGTTTAAAAGGCACAAGACAAATCCATATGGTTCCTGTCCCGTCCCTGCGATTCCCAATGGATTAAAACTCGTTGTAAAGAAAACAAATCAAATCAAGACTGTCAAAACAACCTTCTCCGGTTTCCCCAAAGTTCCACCCCACGTGTACTGCAACATGGACACATTGCGATTTTTTTTACCAAAAGATTCGTTGACATTTCCAGCTCGGCAAACTTTTTCGTGAAGGGTGAAAGGGAAAAAATCATTTGTGATGTTTGTGATGATACCAGCAATTAAAAATAAAAGCACGGTGAAGTCCACCGTTTTGCGATGTTTTCATTGTAATCCTGTGACATTTCTTGAAATACAGTAATGCGTAACCTTCTGGAAATCTATTCTACGTGTTTCTCAGTTTCCGTCAGTGTTTCTCTTTTCAGCACACGTATATATCTGTATCCGTCACACTCACACCGCAAAGCCAATTTATTATCGTCTCCGTACCCATTACCCCTGCCGTCGTTGGGAAACTATAAGCCGACATTTACAAACGCACATAGCATTATTATTGTTATTATTATAAAGCCCCCTTGCTGCTATCTGCCACTTATCTCCAACTCGAACTCTAACTTTTATTTGAGGTTTACATCGACCTGGGCAAAAAAGACGTATCCTCACCCTTTTCCACCCTGGAGAAAGGCAGTTTGAATGAGTGTGGTCATTTGCGGTTGACTTTCACTTTGACTTTAGACAGGAATCTGATTATTATCAACAAGAAAATGTAATGCCCTATGGTCTCCATAATTCCAAAGAAATAATAAAAGATCTTGGGGACTCTGCCTCCTCTGACTGCGTGCCTGTACACATTTATACACTGACTGCGTGTAGGTATGGCCCCCAAGTCCAACCGGAATGAAAGGAGAGAAAGCTCATTTCTCTTTCTCGTGGCAATTTATATGTAATGTCCGTACTGTGTACACTGGTTTAAATGCGGGATGGAAGTGTTACTCCTAAAAAGATATCACGGGTCTTAAAACACTCCTAGAAATTTAATTTAGAAAGCCCTTTTTATGTCCCTCTTCTACGTGTATTCAATCTAGAAAATGATTTTATGTATTTCAGTATTTCCTTGCACTACTTCACTCTTCGCTATAGTATAGTATAGTATAGTATAGTAATGTGGACTGGGTTAGGCTATGTGCTCACGTTGTATGGAAATGGTATGAAGCATGGTAAATACTGTTTATTTTTCCTTACACAACCTCCGAAATGAAATAGGTATAGCAGCATAGAGATATATCGGGAAGTGTCTTTCCCTGTTCTTTGTAGTATTCCCTTCGCGTGGTTTCTGATTTCGGTCAGTGACAGTTCTACATACTAATACTTTGGGAGAAGAAACAAGAGTCTTTTGTGGAAGCGTGACAGAGAGACTGGGAAACTGAGCCGAAAATAATGTGCACCCTACTGTGGAAGTGGAGACAAGGCAATAGACACCTCTCGACCTTTTTCCTTTTCGTCCCTCTCCATCGCTCTCGTCATTCAGCCAGCATGGCGAGAACGGAAGACAGGGGAGTACCGTGGAGGAAAGGAAACCTTCCGTGGTTCTTTTACGGGACGGTTAATATGATACAAAAATATATATGTACGGCTTATATAATGCGCGCTCTTTTTCCTTCATTATTTTCCACCAGAGTTTAAGAATTTCCTTCGGAGTCGGTGAAACGCCTTGAGGAGTGAAAGTGGTGTGTGTAATATATGGAGTCAGTGTTGATGCCAAATGACGCAATTAAAGTTGAAGGAAAACAAAGACCCCAATTAATCTCCGTCTACACACATTCTCCGTGTGTACCTACGCTAGAAATACTTTATACTTTTATACTTTACGTGGCTATATGTTTAACAAGTTTCATACGCAGAAACAACAAAGTTTGTAATTACCTATTTATATACAGAATACACACGTCCAATATTTATAAGGGAATATATTGCTTGAAATACATATTGGGGAATAGGTAGGGTGGGGGTATATGCATTGTTCAGTTCAAGTTTCTGCTTCTTGTTAACCACCAAAGAGCTTCGAGTTTCCTGAAAAGTTTCTACCATTTAAGGTCCGGAAGAGGGACAACCATAAACAACGTTTTGTTAGTGGAGAACCAGGAATTCTCCTTGTGGAGACGTGTGATTGGGGAAGACTTTATGATTAAACTGGAACAACTTAATTTAAAACTGCAATACTATTTTGAATAGCTATTCCATTCCCATCGAAAACCACTTGCCACTTACACATCCAGCAGAAGTAATGATCAAGAGTTTTTAGATTTGATAGATTATTCCCATTTCTCAACCTCACTGGAAACCTGTGATAAATTGCTTGCCCCAAATAATTTTTGAAGATAATTAATATTCATTCCGGGCTCATCTTCAATCATCATTTTCAATAATTTTTGTGTCAGCCGGCTAGTCATACTCAAGGACAACCCGGGTATAATGCATTAAGTTGCAATCTTGCATCTCAATCTTGCATTCCTGTGCAGCTATTAAGACGATTTTATAGATATCAGTTGTGAAACCCCTGGAAGGTCTCTGAAAGCTCGAATTCCCAATTGTGTCGTTTGTCGTTCATATTTTTCAGTCCGAAATTTATCTGATCATCTACCGCTGTGGGGAAGCAGAATTTTTAAAATTTGTAGTAGCAACGTCGTCATGCTGGTTATTTTCCAAAAAAAAAAGCGTAGAGCTTATTTACGAGCCATGCAGGATTTCAACATGCAGCAAATGTTTCTATTACGGAACTACACGTGGGTACGAATGTCGATGTACTGAGCACATGTATATTAAAATTTGTAGAAACTAGGGCATATAATAAGAGATGAAGGGTGGTATAAAGGGTGATCCACCTTTATAAACCATAAAATGCATGTATGGATATAGTTTAACTGCTTATATTTCTGAAATGATACGGCGGTAAATGTCACAATAACATTGCTTCTTCGATGACTTATGTTGTAATCACAATATTGCCAGTAAATTCATAGACCGTAGAGGAAGAGGAGTCAAGTGGGTTATTGAAAATATAGCTATATAGTCGCAAAGAAGTAACTCCTAGAGGTTTATTGAAGACGATTTCCAAGAACAGCAGGGAAATTCATAACACCACGTTGTATGCTTTCTATAATACCCAACTACCCCCAAATTCGACGAATGCGAATGTATCACAAGAGTGGACTGACTGATATATGGGGTGATACGGAACTTATATACATACTCTGAAACCAATGCGATCCAAATACTGCCAGTGTATATTTTACCAGTCTTAAACTTGTTAGTAACACTACAGGAACTTATAAGGAAACTGATTTGTCAATGTATTTTTGCCCTACAAAAAAGTTCATGAAACTCCATGTCTCATGTCATACCAGTGTTTACTTCTGCTCTTAAGATTAGATACATGACGTATCCGGTATGTGCTTTACGTACGTACATAACGTTCATACGTGTGAGACATGTATGTTATGTTAAATTACTGAAAAGTAAGATTATCTCCGTTTCCCGTCCTATTGCCAAAAAAGTCTGTTGTAGAAATACACAAATAGTCCTTGTTTTCCCTTTTCCTAAACAAAATGAATGGAGAAAACAGGCACAGGGATATGGCTTCAGCTAAACTTGTTCGTTTCACTGTTATCCCTGAGTTCTCGAAATGTTTGCTACCATTATCATAACGTATATACGTCCCAAGTACTTTCTTTTCCTTCACATATTTTATGTTAACCTCGATCTTGGCCCCATTCATATAAATAAGACATATTTATGTATCCCCCTGTTTACCCTACATCTGCTCCAGATTGTCTTTGTCATTTAAGACATTGGGAAGTGGGTCAAATGCAAATGTATATAAAAAGTGTGACGTTATGTTGCAATCGAAACGCGACATTTACCTAGTCCAAATTTCTAAACTCAAAATGAACTTTTTCCTGTGAGAAAGATACGTGTGGTGGTGGTGGTGGTGGGTGGTAGAGCTTTATCCAAAAGAACTGAAGATTTGTTTTTGCCATGTTTGTAATTATGTCACACTCAGCCAACTTTTATTTTTTTAGTTCTTCTTCTTGTCAGTGAAAAATATGGAGGGGTTTGCCTCTTTATCTTGTCTTTGATATCCGATCTCGTCGACATTCTCCAAGTGATTTTATTCTTTTTAGCTACGTCTACTTTGTTTTCTTGTGATTGTGAAATCACACTTTCTGCATTTTTTGGCGCGAATTGTAGTGGTGGTTCGATCATGTTGATACAGTTTCCCTTTCGACGACTTTCCCTCTTCTATCCCTCCAAATTAATTCAGCTCAACACCCTACAAATCGAAGTGTACAGTGACGTGATCTCACGTTCACTTGAAGCTTTAGCCACGGGAATACAAATCCCAAGACAGACACGGATACACGCCTATCAAAACACTTGGTGCAATCTAAAACCTTCCCGATATTTCAATATTATCGATATATATATATACTCCCTTTCTTTTTTTATGCAGTTTAACTCATGGGCTTGGTAAATAGTGATTCTCCTGCTACCTCCATCCAAAACACAGTCTAACAGCCAATAAAACCTACATGCAGCGGTGTGGTACGTGCCACCAGTGAGGACTCCCAGTGAAGCAACTCCACCAAGGCCCCAACTCCAAAACCTTCTGTCCTTTTCTTTATGAAGACAGCTCAGTGAAAAGGGGAGCATCTTATTTTGTGTTTATACACGAAAAAAGTATATAGAGATCCGGAGTGGATCAATTCAAAAAAGGTACACTATCATGATTGACCGGGTGGGTATACATACATATATATATTGGTTGTGGCGAAAGCAAGCGTACAAGTGATGTGCCCCCTTCAGCACTACATAATGTACAAGTCGGTATCACACATTCCTGGGGGGTTGGGGTGAATAGAATGGGAGGGTGATACATGGATCATATATATATATGTATATTTTAATATGTTTCTCATATACTTTTATACGTTGTGGGATCAGATGCAGTTTTTATGCGAGGAGAAAAATAGTGAAGGGATGTGTAAGAGGATTATATCATTCAAGGAATAGCCTTCATGTGGAAATTGGCTGCCACATTTGTTTCCGGCTATGCTCCCTTTCTTTACTGCCTTCCTTCCTCCGGCTTTCTTTTACACCAGACAATTGTGCATCCTCAGATGGTTTGTTTCGCAATCTCATATATATTGTCTTTGTAAAGCCTCTTTCAAAAGTCATTGTATTCTTTTGCGGTGGAAGTGCCGCAATGAAAGTACATTTTAATTTGTATGCTGTGCCACTTTACAGTGAATACGTCCTGAAGGAAGGGTTTTGGGACAGGAGGATTTACACAAAAGCGATGTGTTGTTTCTGAAGCCAATATTATTAAAATTGTTTTGCCCGGTCGTTGTGACAGGATCCTTGAAATGTGCGCTTAGCTATTCACTCCCATTCTAACAAGGACAATTCAATTTGTATAAAATGTCGGAGATGTTTCACCGCAAACCCCAAAAAGAATTTTTATTAGTATTAACACGTACAGCTCGCAATGTCATATCCTGGAAGATCCATTAAAATATTTGCCATGATAATCTAATCCATAAGCCAAGTCTGTAAAGGTCTGTTGAATTTGAAGTATCTGCTGAATGCTGCCACCGCTGACATTCTCATGAGTCTACCTAAAGGATGGGAAATGCGAGGGTAAAATGTGATAATGTTGTGCTAGGCTGTTTTAACACTTTTTCACTTTTATTATTGTTCATTTAGCTCATATTCATTCCCTCTCGCCTGTCTGCATTCAAGCATGAAGTGCTTTTACCTGCGAGACCAGTCAGTTTTCACGCAGTCACAAGTAAATAATAGTGATGTAGTACAAACGTGATGATGGCCTTGCGTGAGTTGGTGAAATGAATGATGTTTTGCCACGCCCAAGTCATTGTGCATTACCATCATTATTATGTGCTGAATCAGGGCTACTAATAAACTGTTTCGGTTGGAGGAGTGCAAACTTTTACACCTCTTATGGGATGAACAACAACAACATTTTGCTTGTCTGTCTGCCTGTACCTTTCTAATGAATGTCGAATAACACATTAAATAGTATTCAGCTTTTCAACATTTCAACTTAATGTTTCATCATTAGCGGACAACAATAATTGCATTTTACATCCAAATTTTACTTTGCGTCATTCGTCATTCATTATCATTACTAGTTCACTATTCATGTCAAAGTGAGAAGATGTACAAAATAATAACAACTAGAAATAACACGGTGATGGTGACTGATGAATACTGCATTATTTTAAAAACATGTCGGAATGTGTGTGCTGTAATAATCGGATAAATGCGTACTCATACGGAGCAGTTTTATGCAAGAAAAAAAACGTAAATCCTTAACAAACCCGACACTAAGCTACGTAAACTTTTATCTTGAAAGTTGATAGCTTAGAATCTCAAGTAGAACACGCAGCTGGATAAAAGGGACGATGTTTTAATTACACGGAATCCGCCGGGAGTTTAAGCCAAATAGGAGAAAGCTGCCGACAAGGAAAGTTCCCTGAGAGAATAGTGGACGAAATGGAAACTGTTCTCAAGAAGTGAAATAGTAATACACTACGCATTTTTCGTATCCAGGCAAGAGCATTTCCCAGCGTAGACCATTTTCCGTTGGATGAGTAACTGGGAGCATGTTTTCCTACATCTCAAAGGATCTTAAAGAGATGAGGTGAAGGACAGACACGAGGGAATTTCGAAACGTGATATCTCACAAGACATTACTTATTATTGTAGACCTTCATTCAGTTTATGGAATGTATAAAGATCACTTTCTCGTTAGAACGGGAACGTGTACTTGTACTTAGTTTAATACCATGTTTTTCAAATTTCCTCCGAGTGGTCTTTCTCGTTAATGAAGAAATTTGAGGTTTTGTCCATTTCCAGCGATGAATGCTGGATTTTCCTTGGTATTCATTGGGCATGCACATGTCCGTATCTCATTGCCAGTGTCATGCTTCCGCTAAATGTGATTCATATCTTGAAAGCATATCTCGCCGTGGCCTTTGCTCCCCCAGGTCTTTCGTGAATGTTGTACTACATTTAAGTGGAAATGGATAGCTGTGCCTAATGGAACAAGGCAGGGTATATGCCATATTTTTTCATTGGAACAAAGAGGCTCCATAGGCCACAAGCCAAAAGTAACTAGAGCAAGAAGCAGCCACTTGGGCACAGGGCAGAGTCCTTTCAATTCAAACTTTCACAGGACGTGTGCAGCACTCCTACCTACACTGCGAAGGTTGGAGGTACATTTTCGGAAATGTACTTACTTACCTATACTTACTTAATGAAATGACGAAATATGTATATGTACACGGAATATATAAACGTATACGAAGCAATGCAGTAGGTACTTAGGTGTTTTTAAAATCTAGATATCAGACGTATTTCTTCGGGCTCGACTCACCCCAAAGATGTGCTTTCGTATATATATACGTATGCATTATTATTCGGAGAATTTTTGTGTTCTTCATTCAGCTATCTCAATTGCACAGCTTAAAGGAATAGTCGCAGTGGACGGGAGGAAAAGGAGGAAGGTCCCAAGTCCCCACGGATCATAAAGATGGGACGAGAGATAAATTTGAGACAAGCACGAAAAATTGTGGGACGCCGGTTTTTGTAAAGGATCTACTAACCACCTTAAATAAGAAAGGATGAAGCAACAGACCTTTTTCCTAGGTGTTTCTTCATATATTACACTCATACACTGCTGTGGAAGGTCTGTACGGACGGGTGGGTGTATTTTATATATTCATTGATGCACATATTTCCATTATTATGAATGGGCTTGATACTCTGTAGATTTCCACTTTCACTGAATACACCACGTCCTCCTATATATTATGCTTATATAGTCTGTGTGTATATACCTTCGGGTTCGGCACCCACCTTAAAAGTAAAGGGGTACGGTGCGGTGATGTGATGAGAGCGAAAAAGGTAAGCGAAAAGGGGAGCTTTTGTTCGAAGATGTTGAAATGAGTTGGTCTTTTCATTCTCTTCATTTTCTTACTCTTATTTCTCCACCAAGGACAATCACAACCACACACAGTGATATCCATACAATCTTAGAAAAAAATGGAGAACACATTCATATGAAAAAAAAAGAATATTCTCACTTTTTTCTTCTAGTGACAAGACACGAACCTCCTACTTATACCACTACTACCACACCACAAGATATGCATACATTACGCATTATCTCAGGTTTTTTTCTAATAACTGGTAATGCACTATTTTACTGCCATACTCTTTAGGATTATAAGTTTATGTGGGGAGGCAGCGTAGTATGCAAAGCTGAAACTGGGTAACGTAACGAACACGCTCTTCTTTTATTATTATTATTCTTTTCTTCCCACTTTCTCCCTTTTGTATTTAGTACTTTATGGGCTCTCCCACTTTTTTTCTTTTGGCTTCCCTTCCCTGCTACTACCACTCCTCCTCCTCCTCTTTTACTAAAAGTTACTTTTTGTTGGCAACTTTATATGCGCTTCTTTTACTCACAGTTGAGAAATTGTAGTGGGAAAAAATGTAGAGTAGTGAGCGCTACACGAGCCAGAGATTGGAGAAAGAGATGGATGTGAAGAAAATAAAGATATGTATATTCATGTATGGAGGCCATAATTTTAACGAATACCACTTCAAGTCTTTCCCTCTCCCTTTGTCTATCTGTCCACACGAAGCTATCTCCTCCGCTCCTCAACTGTATTCTTAATAACATCGTGGTTAATCTTGTACCGCGAGCTTAAAAGAATGAAAAAAGTAAACGAAATGAGAGATGGAGGTAGAGAAAGGAGAAAAAAAACCAGAAAAAATTAATTTCTCTTTTGAGCCGTAAATATGGTGGAATATTTATTATAAATTTTCTTTTCAACGCCCATTCCCAGTCTCAAGACTCATCTCCCTCCTCCACCAAAAATATATTTTGTTTTTCTTATTTTTTTCCCTCTTTGGTGTGTCTAGAATATGTACCACTTGCTGAGCTTAAAAAGTAGATGGTATAAAAGGGATCATATTGTAACTTGCAGTGAATAAATGTGATGTGTGTAGAGTCCATTTTCATGCAGGCATCATCATCATCCCTGAGAAGAAGCAAAGTAATAAGAATACACAAAGTAGACATGACTGGATAGACGTTGAGGTACAGGATTTGTATATATATTATATCGTATAAAATAACATGTCTATATTATACAAGTATTTTCTCATGATTTCTTCCATCTTTTGGAAACTGAAAGCAAGGGAGCGCTAACTTTTAGTTAGAACCGAGTTGGGGTAGCAGTGGCCTAGTTTAGGAACGAGGTTTACAATACCTTTTGGAAAAGGTGTTAAATTACATTGAATTGCAAATTCTTTCTTTCTTCTTCCTCCTCCTCCAGCAGTAAAGCTTGCGAACCTTATGGATCCCTGTGTATTATGTACATTACTATTACTACGAGTTTTTCTCTATCTTTTTCTTTTGTTGCATGCAAATTGCAAACCACTTTTCGTGGTTTTCTCATTCATACACCAAAGATTCACTAGTTACACCTCAGCAAGATTTTCTTTTTCCTTTGGTCGTCGTCTACCGCATCCCGTAGTTTTTGAAGTGTAAAAGATTGTGGATGTAAAAAAATACAGGAAGCCGCTTTTCCCTTCATACGTTTTTTTTTCTTCAAGGAATACGTTACATATGTATGGCTCAGCCTCAGCGTGTGCAAATAACTTTTTTTTGATTCTTGGATTATCATTACATGAAAAGAATGCATGGTGGTGAAATATGAGAATGGCTCAAATAAGTCTTTTCCCTGTGCTTCGCTTACACGTTAAAAGACTATCACAAAGCAATCACGGAGTCATTCATGTCCTCCTGTAATTCACGGCGAGAGAATTAAGTGGAAATTTTCGGGATTTATGGTGACAGGATGGAAATGTGAAATGGTGTATGGTATCCAAAAAAAATGTAGGTATGCATGTGTACATATTGTGGCTTGGTTTGATGGTTGACGAGGAGGAGGATATGCTCGAGGAGAAAAGGTAAGTCTGGTTCTGGTGGCATACACACACGATGTGTGAGGTGCGATTACATGCGTGCAGCTTGATGGGTTTTATCATTCATGTACGAACCCAGTATTGAAACATTACTTTCAATTTATGCAAATCAATCCTTCCGTTTTGATTGCGTAAAAGAGGGGTTGATAAATTAGAGAATTTCATGTCATCCACTGAAAACAAACAGCTGATGAGTTATTGTTGCAATATCCGACGATTTATTTGGTGTGTGTGCCAAAAGGGGTGGAACACTGAAATTGCTAAAAAAAATACTAAATACCTACCTATTACATATATATGGAGAAATAGGGAGTGCGTGACGGCACGATAGAATGAAAGAGATGAAGAAAAATGCTGGTGGTGGGGTTGCATTTTTACACATTTCCTGCAATTTTACGACCTGTATGAAAATGCTTTGCGGGCTAAAACCCTGGACCCTAATAAGTAATGCAATAATAGCGGAATAATTACATGACAAAATGGTCATATTCAAGTTTTACATTCAATTTATTCACACTTTGCGTCGGACTTGGTCGGATTGCATGATGTATTCAAGGGAGAATGGAGAACGACAGCGTGTTCCGGTTTTACTTTATCTTACAATAGCTGCGCATATGCTGTAGTCTTTCTTCATTGTTATATGTATTCGTACCTATATTTTTCGAAATATAAATGTAATTTACAGGGTCCGTGCCACACCAATTCATCCAAAGCCGGTTTCTCAAATTCAGAGAAATACTGTTCTACGCGCACTATTCCGAAAGAAATGTTGGGGACAGATCACGAATCTTGTTTTTGAAGGAAATGAGTAGAGTATTTACAAGAGACAGTTGGGAAAAGATTACGAGGAATTTAGTTTAAGTTGTGCCTCGAGAAGGGTGAAAGTGGATGGCGATCCGTCTTTTCACTCCATGTGTGTGGCAATCCACAGCCATCCAATTTAAAAGTGTTGAAAGAGCAAATAAAAACGGCCGTGTATGGACTGGCGTGAATAAAAAAATAAAGAAAAAGAGCAATGAAGCAAGTGCACCCGAAGGGGAGGAAACGAGACTGTGTGCTTTGAGCTTTCAACGATAATTCTTTGGGAGGATGGAAATTTAATTAAATTTGATTTCGTTTGGGTGGATGGCAATAGTTTTGGAATGTAACGGAGAAGAATTTTTTTCCAGACAATATTGGCTCCAAAAAAAGAGTTGTGGGCTTTGGAATGGTGATTGGTGATGACGTTGCTGTTTTGATAGCATTTAATGCAACACACTTTAGAAAGTTGCAATTTTTTTTCACATATAACGTCACGACGGGAAAATAGGCCGGGGACGAAGTGCATGCAGCTTAATCCATTTAATACACGGAATTGAGCGTTCATCAATTTTGTTTACAAAGAGCTCCCACTGCACTTGTATAATAATATGAGTTTGCGCTTGGTTCCAAGACGGCACTGGAAAGTTATCAAAAAGAAAACATCAAAGTCAGAGCCGAATTGTGGAGGACATGTGAGAGAAAACCTCTCACACCTTTCTCTCTCACTTGGTTGCCTTCCAGCAGCCCTCCCCCTTTCCTTAACACTTTTCTTTGTAACTTTTGCCCGTAGTGGTAATCATCAACTCGGGTTACTACTGCCGGACAGCCGAGCCGTCGTGTGGAGCACCATTTGATTGCTGAGGTTGGTCATGCCATGTGTCATTTCTTGCGGTGAAAGCCATCCACACACAATCTATATTTTATATAAATGTCCCAATATAACTCCGAAGCGTATGGTGTGGATGGGAAGAACCTAAATGAAAAACCTGCCATCACCACTGATGAAAGCAGACACGGTCTTTTAATAACACAATCTAAGAGAAATCACTGTAATCCCTTAATCTACCGTCGATCTTTTTCCAGCACCATAATACCCCTGTTTGCCTAGTCTTTCCATGCCATTCCCCAGATTGGAGATTACAACCAGTGGAGAGGCTCAGGTCGGTATACGGACTAATATACCAGTATTTGACTTGCCCCCAACATACACACAGAATATATTGGTGTATGAACTTATTCTATAAATGGAACACAAAAATATATATATTTGGAAGTAAAATGTGATGTTCCAATTTCCGCTCCCATTATAGCCGTCCTCCAAATTTATGCCCATTCACTGTGAATATATATATATATATAGACTATGCAAGTACTCAGTTAATAATTTTTCATGAGAAATTACGTTGCGAAACAATGGCACATATGCCGTGAATACGAGAAGGATGCAATTTGTCCAAGAGTGCTAACTGAATAAAAGCAAAAAAAAAATATTTTTTTTCTATTGCATATTTTCACTTGCTCTCACCTTACTCACCCGAGCAGTCATCATTCAACGTGGTAGGTAGATTAATGAGTCCAAAAAGATCGATGAATCTCTTTGATGGTTTTTCACCCAAAGGAATGAATGGCACAAACGTACATAGGTACCTACCATGTATGAAGAATACCCGTTACGTTGCGTACCATCATGTTCTCCACACCAGTTTTATCCTCCGAAACCATATACCTAGGTATCTATATATGTATGCGTATTAGCATATGCATAATAAGCAGACAGCTCGTGAGCCAAAATTGGTAGTGGCAGGTAGTATTCAGTTGAGTGTGAGAAAGGCAAATAAAATCCCAGAAGAAAATGGTGTGCCCCCTTTTCTTTCTCTCTGATGCATTTTTTCATTATTACGAGTACGTGTAGTAGCCGGGAAGGAATGACAAGTAAATGCGGCTGAGAATTCTCGGTGAAAGTGATTACTCCCTGGAAGTCTCTGGTGGTGCGGGTACCAATTTACTGATGAAAAATGCTCAAAGTTGGTCTCTCTATAAGATTTTTGGGTGGTTTTAGGTACAAAATGTTTTTTAAAGCTGTGGTAGCTCCTAAAGAGTGGATATGTGGATTGTTGATAGAACCCAGAGATAAGATTAGATCAAATAAAGGCTGTTCGCACACTTTGATGCAAATGTGGAAAGATACATTACCCCTTCCATTTAACTACCGGGAAAGATCAGCATAGCATCAGCACTATTTACATACAGCCCATTTTCTGTGATGCAAATGATTCTGGGGAAAACGTTGCTGGAGTGCAATACAACACAGACATATGGATATAAAAGGTATATGTATAGGGCGTCATTTATGGGGAATGTGTATATGCATGTATGGATGTGATGAGAAACCGTATAGCTCGTTCATTGGAGAGTAGAGTCCCAGCAGGGTTAAGTGCAAACGAGGGGAGCCCATCACGCTATTTTTAATCAGTTCACAGCTGGAGATTCTTTTTCCTCCTGGTAATGTATGACATTGGGGAAAAAGAGAAAAGGAAACGGGTTAATGTAATCCAGGAAAAGCTGTTCCAAACCAGAGTCTGTAATTATAAGGAACCTCAAACTAATTTGCTACTATCACGAGACTCTGGGTGCCAGTAGGTACGAGAAAAGTAACTTTTTCTGGGAATAAAGCACTACTACGCAGTATTATTCCTATCCATTGAGGCGACTACCTATTTATGTAATATGTGCTCATAAAATGCACAAAAAAGACAGAATATATATATATGCCTTTATGGTAGGTGAGCAAGGTACAGTTTGTATTGTGAATAAGCAGTAAAATAAGGTAATAATGCCAATACCACGCTGAGAGTTGGTTTTAGGTAGCGTAAAAACTATGTTTCCTAATATGAGATCTATATGCGGTTTTGTTAATTCCCTTGAGAGACAAAGCAGGAATAAGGCCACCTACCAAGCTGCATTAATTTTTGTCTCTAGTTTTTCCCATTTTGTAATTACGACGTATTTTGGTATCAACTTTGTGTGCACGTTAACGGGAAACTTTCAATGGATTACGGAATAAATTCACGTTTAATTTATTACAGGGCTACTTGACTGTACACTCAAGTAGCGGAACCGCACACACGGGCAGGGTTATTGTAGCGTTTTTTTTTTTTTGCATTTTCTCGTTGGCTAATAAACAAAACGAAATAATCGATTTTATTTACACTGCTGTAAAAACCAGTAAAAACAGCGGTATATAATGTGTGAGTAAAACGGACATGTGTAAGTAGGCAACAGTCAACAGTGTTGCATTTTGACAACCGCAGGAAATGATAATTGCAGGGAGAAGGGAGTCTTGCAATCCTGCATCATTTATCATCTTGCACCCAACTGCAATTGAAAAGGCAATTTTTGCAACTGGAACGCCTTTAGAGATGGTCTACCATTGTACAAGCTAATTTTTCATGGAACATCATGCTATAAAACGAAAGAGAACTCGTCAAAAACGTGTAGGAAAATGGTGTACATTTTTTTACAATTTATAATGTATTCACACACGCTGTCTGACCATTCCTGTTAACAAGCAGAGATGCTCCTGGGTGAAGTGAAGATACGGATTTTCCACGGGGAATTTCCAAATTGCTGTTATTGCATGGAGCTATATAGTAAAATGGTAAATGTTTTTAGGGAAGCCCGTCACTCTTGAGTGTAGCCTAATATTTCTGGGGAAAGTTGGAATTTTCTGTAGACTGCCGACAGTGTTTGTTGCGAGAGATCATAATAATTTGTGCACACCATGGTGAGCCCAACAACCCTTGCTTCGGCTTGCCTTGTTTCGTTTCTTGTTTCCAAAAACTCTAGGAACCATGCGGTAACCCTTTTTCTCTTGGTTGTGAGCAGAAACAAGGTTGGAAAGGAGGGGAGAAAGTGAATATAAATTATGTACAATTGGCAGTAATAACAAGAGTGTGTGATGTGTGCAGTCCTGCACAGTCATGTATATTCATCAATTCCCCTGTTGAAAGTTGAAATGTTTCCTCGCAAAACTCAAAACCTCCACTTAAAAAGCTAACAGGCCAGTCAAAAAATTTTTGCTGTAAAATTGTCCCTACACAAAACTGTTCATTCGTAAAGCAGCTACTGTCACATCAAGTGTAGCATTGCGAAAGGATGGATTTAAAAACTTTAGTGGAATGTGTACGCCACGTAAGTATCCACTTTTTAACACAATATCCTTTTTGTTTTATGTTCTTCAACTTTCTTCTTCTAGGAAAGCAACATTGAATCTGGAACTTGGGAAACGGAAATAGGACCAACAAACAAGAATCCAAGACACTACGCGAGCGAGTGAGAGCAAGAATCAGGTAAGTTTTTTTGCACAGGATTTTCCCCGTTCTTTACACAAGAACATAACTTTACTCCTTTAACTCCTTTTCCATCACCACTGGGAAAGTTAAACGCGGAGAAAGTTTATTTTTTTGTTTTAAACTGCAACTTGCAACTATTTTCTTGTATAAATATAACTACACGTTCCAATCCGTTTCCGCTTTCCCAGCAGAGAATCAGGTGGAAACAAAATGCTGATTTGTTTCTCTGAATAGGAAATGGACATGGGTACGTTGGACCGACCGAGGTCAACGAAATCGAGACTACCGTCATGTTCTACTTTGTCATTCTAGTTTTGTTTTGCTCTGTTTTTAAAGCTATAAAAACGGCGAGAAATGCAGAGCCCTTTGGTTTTTGTTTTGGAGGAAAAGTAAGTTAGTGCAAAATCCGGTTTCACACGGGTCTCTTGTTACCAAACCTTGTTTATCTACTGGATTTCCCGCTTGTTGGCTTTTTTGTCGACTTACATTACCTTGTTGCTCTCTCTGGTATAATATGCATCTATTGATATTGAATTCTTTGGATAAGTACATAATACCTTTGCATATATTACTTTTTCACTTTCTATTTATTTGCGAGTTTATAGATGAAAAGGAGTAAACTGAGCGAAAAAACAGGAATTTATGTAAAACAGTTTTGGATATCTGTATACTAAAGTTTACACACATGATGTATTACCGTCGTCATTTTCCTCATGTTCCTCTCGTGTGCTTTCATCTTGTCGTCGTGTGTTTGCCTGGATATTTTTACGTACTATTTTATTCGGTTATGGGGCGAACTGTTTGCATTTCTTTATAAGCATTTTTTTGCGTCAAAATCCGTCATGTTTGTGATCATAGCTGCACGCTGCTCTTTTTTGACGAGCAAGCCGAGCGGGGAAAGTGGCAGTGGAAAAGTGAGAACAGGTCGATTGACGTGATGACAAAAGGATTTTATCCACATCCATTTCCTTTTCTGCTCTACAGCTTGAGGAAAGAGACGTTGTTATAAAGATGTGTCTGTGTGTCGTCGTGTGAGGAACAATAACAGACAAAGTGTTGTATTTGGGGAAAAAAGGAAAACAAGGAGAGTGTACGACGGAATAGCAGAGCTATAACGCTGATAGGAGAGCCAGCCCAACCAGTAATAGATATATTCCCATGTAGTACCATAGTGTTTGGGAACAATGGACTCTGGGGAACGCTTACATCCTTTGGAGCATCGGATGAAGCATCTGAATATTCTGCCCGCTCATGTTTTCATTCCCTTTTCTTAATGCAATGAGGGACGTTGGGAGTTTCTGTGGACATTTCCTCTTTATGCTTGATAGCTAAACCAATTTGCCTTGAGATCATGAATGCAGGGGAACACGGGAAGGCAAGGTCTTCTATCCACGCTGGTGGTGTTCATTTCATACATAGTGTTGACTTCGTGACAGCAAAAAGCATCCCGAACTATCAGCACGGCGGTGGTGGTACAAAATGCGTTTCAGCGCCTCCATCTTCTTCCCTCAGCCGTAATTTAAAGTTTTTCTTGGAAAAATGCTTGCTCATCGAAACAGGGTGCATTTGAGTATTCAGTATAATATTCATCCTGGCTTCAGCACTATTCCGTTACCTAAATATCAAGTAGAGCAGCATAATGTATTCACATCCGCACACTTGGACATTGGGAATAAGAAATTATATGTTCGTCATTAGTAGAGCTGAACAACTACTATTTGTTGGGTGACCTTTGCCACCAGCACTGTCCAAAATATCTACAATAGTAATGTTCACTCATCCCACGCAGGATATATGAGCAAGTTGTTTGTCGTTTGTAATTGAACAGATATTCGTACAAGGCTATTTCACGTAGGCGGTTTGCGTAGGCGATTTCCATGAAACAAAAACAATCCCTGTATTTTTTTAGTCAGGATACAATGTGTCCACAGAGTCTATAATGGGAGTGTGAAATTGAAACTGAATTCTTGAGCGTGGACGCTAGTAATTCTTGTTTGTGACCCAATCAGGTATACTTCCTTCCATCATACAAATTACATGCCTTTCATTCAAACTCGACTGCTGTGGTTGGCAAATCCATTAAATATGGCGTCTTGTGAATAAAACAACTTCCGAAATTGAATTTTTCACCTCGTTCTATTCCATCGCCATTCAATACCCCTCCCAACCACCCAACCGAAATAAAGCGTACAAACTGATATTTGGGGATGAAATTTTAATTTAGAAAAATTGTCTTCGGTCCTCTATTTTCTATTATTTAGAGACATAATTCTCTTTAATCTGTTTTCCATGACATGTATACATGCATGCATACACAATTTTATAGAGTATTTTTGTGTTAAGTCGAGTAAAATACAGCTAGAACAATGAAATTGCCTGTATCTGCCATTAAAGAATACGTTTAAAATCCAATATACATGTACGATCCAGTATAATGCATAATTTGTGTCGCGACATGACTTTCGTTGATAAATATAGACGATACTTTTGTAATGCCAATCCGCTATATTTTGTTTGTGACGCTTTATAAGATGTATCAAGGTCAATGTGTGCTGATGGATATGCACACATCTGGGAAACTGGACTTCAATTCGAATTTCTTCCATGGTGGAACTGGAACAAAAACTAGCGAGAATTGTAACTCGGCTGGAACGACGTCATAAACCTTTAGTTTTTCTATTACCACAATACTTTTTCTTCAGTTATTTTGCTCGTTGCAAAAGTGCCACCACTGACCAGACGACCGATTTACCTAGGCTTGTTGAGTAATTTGCTTTCATACATTATGAATGTGCATCTTGTTAACGAACGAATTTCTGGGAAAGGATGAATGTTGTGAGAGCGGCTCCGACTAAATGGAACCATGTTCCAGTTCCTCCTCCCTTGTGACTTCCCCCTAAACGAGTGGAAATAAAAGGAGTAACAATAAAATGGTTACTGAGTGAAACATCAGAGGAATGGTGTGATACAATAATAATACTATAATTGTAACACAAATCTGCTCAACTAAAGTGGATAAATGCATTGCTCCACTTGGGAAAGTACTTTGTTATTTTTATGTCCGTCGGCAAGTTTCAGTTTACTTGCGTTTGTTTTCTTTCCGAGTATTTTTTTTGTCCGTAATACATATGACGAAAGTATTGATGAGATCAAGGGAAAAAAGGGGGAAAACTCGTGGGGGAAAAGTAGCAAAAACAGGGAAAATCAAACACTAAAAGCATGACGACAAACGACAAGTGGAGCAGTACTAAAAAAAAAACTGAGAAAAGACCTCGACAGGGTATTACCGGCTAAAAGTCGATTGTGTCCAGGGGAGGACGGCTGAGCATTAATACTTGCTTGGTTCACCATTTTCTTGGTGACCCAATATCCGTTCCCAATTGTCGCAGTGCACTTAAGCTCTAGAATCCCGGATCGAAAATGTTTCGGCTCTACCTGGAATCTCAGTCCAAGGACGGAAGTCTCCAGCCCATCTTGTTCGGATATTGGAAGATACTCGATCAAGTCTCCAAAGTCTGCCTAGATATTTTTTTATTTGGCCCAACAAAAGGGAAATAAAGTGGAGAGAAAGGAGATTACTTATAAAGCCTTTTAATATGCTGTTTTTTCTTCGTGCACGATACGACGATCAACTCAACTCACTATTTTTACTTTCTTCGGTTACTAACATTCGTTTTTCTCCAAAGAGGATACTGAGCGAGTTGGAGTTGGAGTGGAGTTTGTTATTATAGATATTGTCTTTGAGAAAATACATTGGCATGCATGCTTGCGGAACGCGGCATTACATACTTATATAATGTCAAGTTGGCCAGTACTTTTTCATACCTTATCTCCGTTTATGTAGAACATAAGGGATGCTGCTGGTTTGCTCCGGAATGAGGTACAGTTACTGTTCACGGTGTCGCCGAGGCTGACTACTGAATGGATCCCGCTAATTTCCGGATCGCTCTTTGGAGGGGCTGCAACCAGGAAAAAGTTTTGTCTAAAAAAGTATATTCTCGATACATGGTTCACCAGACTTGGTAAAATTAAATAATTTGACCCTACACATTTGACATCGGAAAGCTCATCTTTACAAGAATGACAGACACTTGTACCTGTCCACTTTGCGTACTTCGTTAGTTTGGAAATAAGTAAGTTCATTAGTGTAACAAAGTATTATTGTACCACGAGTTCCTATTTTCCTATTCTAATGAAATTTTAAATAGACAAAGCAATTACCAATAACTATGATGTCCCCTTGTTTGTAGAGAGTACGAAATGATGGACGGTCCGCAGACACTTCGCATCTGTATTTTCCACCCGTTTTCAAAGTGACATTTTTGAGTACCACAGTGTTCAACCCGGATTTAGCAGACTGGAGCACGTACAACAGGGAAAGTACAGCAATTAAATAAAATGTGAACTTCATTTCAATTTCGTTAGTAAATAAATAAATTCTTACAAACTTACATCCACAAATACACCGTCCACCGGAAATGACAGCGTCGACGGTGATAACGACGCAGAGTGATGCATAGCATAGCGATAAAACTCGTGCCCATCCTTGTACCACTTGAGTGAAAGAAGTTGATCCGCTTCTAAATCGAAATCACAGTCGAGCGTAACATTCCCATCTTTGATGGCATACTGGGGAATGTGTACCTTCTCCAACCTGAGTCCGATTACGAGAGCTACGGATATAAAATTTAAAACATGTTTTCAGCCTATTGTTTCAGTTCGTGATGGAATTGAAATAACCCTTTGGTTGGACTCTTTGAACAGAAAAGCAATCAGGCATGCGCTCATAAATAAATAAACATCCTCATGTCATTTTCAGTTTGACATCAATATGAAAAACGTTCATGAAATTTTGCTAATTGCTATAAGCTGAGGGATACAAGGTCCGTTTTACTGCTAGTCCAACACGACAACGCTTCATACCGCTACATGCGCGACGTCCAGTCTAAAATGAAACCGTGAAGGGACAATATAAGAGCTTCTATGCTTATTAGCTATTACTGGAAAGTTGCGCAACTTCCTCATCTAACATGGTTATAATACACAACAGCTCGGAGCGGTACATTTTAATAATCATTCATTGTCCTTGTTTACTGTCCCCTCTATTGTCAGGGGTTGGTCTCATATTCATATTTGCGAGTGTCAGTTACTTATTATTAATTTGCTTCCACATGTATAGCCGACAGAGTGACAACTTAAGCGCAGTGCACACTTGAAAATTACAGCTTTCCTTAATGGGCTCCGACACATGACCCACTTCCCACATTCATAAACCTGCTCCTTGTGTAGACGCACTCCGTTCCAGTCAACCTTTATTTGCTTATCATAAAATATGCAATCTTTTCTCGAGAGAGGATCCTTCGAGAATTCGCGAATGAATAGATACATATTCCTTACATTGTATACATATCACTCTGTCCCACAAAGACGTAGTGTATATGTGTATGCTCATGCTCTAACAATAATGGAGGAAAGTCGAAATCTCTCGTAGCTCTCTCTCCCCGCAAAATGACATTCTTTCTTTATTCAGCCCTTTCCAGCTCATGAGAAACGTGTATGACTAGGTGACACAGTGACTTAAAATGAATGAAGATGTTTTGCTTTGCATACAACGACTTGAAGTGATGCACGCATCAAAGTCTTTTTTCATTTTCCCACGTGTCATTTATCATGTAGAATTGGAAAATAACATGTAAGGGAAAGCCGTAGACACGATTTGTCAGGGAAAAAACTTGGTTTCACCATTTATAAAATAAACCTGCCAAAAGGGGTGCCTTCATAGACTAGGCAGCTCCTTACAAGAGTTCTGCTGTTCTGCCTATACGGAATCCATTTCTACCATCGTCCAGCCCAACTTGAGAGAACTCCGACCTATGTAAGGCGATGAAAAGGAGATAGAAAAGTAGAAAAAAAGCTTCTTTAATGCTCTCCCTATGCATTTATTATTCCCCTGATAAAGCTCCAGTTGTCAATGCCAAGAGGGAAAGAGAAGGATCATTAATGCTGCATTTGCAGTGGTAACATTGGTGGAACCAGAAAAAGTCGCCTAAAAATCTACTCGACTCGACAACCACCGATCTAAACATAAGAATATATTTACTCCTCATTTTCTCCCGTCCCTACGAAAACGAATGTGTCGTTCTACTTGAAAGTATATAAGAATCCACTTGAAGTGGTTGCCAAGAAGAGGTCTTAAAGAAACGACATGAAAAAAAGACTGAAGGAACGAGAAGGCGTAATAAGACTCGTCATCGTCATACCCCATATATTGCCAGAAACATGGATCATCGTCCTCAACATCAACAAGCATAGCAAGCAATTTCGAATCATATAATATTCTTCATTGCTGCCTTATATAAAAATATGTATTGTCATGTATAAATGAAGTGATGTTTATCATGCAGAGTGCATATGTATAAATCTTGAATACAATAGGAATTATGAGTATAGAATTAGAATGTGAATATATTTTAGAGCGAACACTTTCATTTCAACCCTTATCCCCCAAAATTATCCAAGAGTGCGAGTGATTCATTCAGCCGACAAGGGAATACCAACAGTGGCATTAGCAGTCGTCATAATAATGACACATTATGAAGCTTATTAGGCATAAAACGCATGCAGACATACGCCGTACAACTTTTCACAAAAGGGAAAATGCCTCATACATATGATTTTACGGTACATTCCCGTCTTAACACGTAGTAAATGATGGAAGAAGCGACAGTCGTCTAGCTTAACATTTTACTTTTTAAGGAATGTGCAAACCCTAGCGTATTCTATGAGAGGCCCGTACGAGTAAAGTAAAAGTAGGGAGCTGTTAATGGGATAGAGTTATGGAGGAGAACTGTTGCGACTTTTTTTCGTCATGCACTTTACTCTTTCTCTGTATTCTCACAATTTTTAGCTTGACAAAATAGCTTTTAGGAGTGTGCTCCTTCAACAATGAAGCACACATCAAGAATGCCGTCAAAACTTGAGGCTAAACTATCTGTCATCACGTTGTCATTCTCTTTTTCCCTCTCCCTGCTCGTCCTAACTTGAGGGGGAAGCGAATAAGAAAAATACGTTTTCCCATAATTCCTTCTTGTTCGCCACTTTCAAAGTTTGTGCATAGGGACATACTCACTCACTACCATTGTGTTTGTAAACTCCTTTACGCTGGTGGTGTACTGTTGTAATTACGGCTTGCTCTCCCCTCCCTGAACTAATATCTCTACACATTTACCACATGCCGGTGTAATTTTGCTCTTTCGTTTCAAGCTTTCTCTGAAGCGATAAATGACTTAAAAGAAACCGAGAAGTAATACGAACGTGGAATGCAGGGAAGAATGCACTACTACTACTACTACTAAACCCCAATTTATGTTTACAAATAATTTGAGAAAATTCCTCAAGTTGGGAGTCATCCTTGTAAAGGACATTATGTATGACTGTAAAAAAAAATCTTGCTCTCGCTTTTACATTTCTATTCCATGTCATATTCTTCGTCATTACGAAATGAAAACGTTCATGTGACAGCTGAGAACACAATGAGAGGATCTTCCTGCCTCTCCTCGTCCGTGCAGCAATTTCGCAAAAAGATAAGAAAAAGATTGTGCGGAGAAATGAATAGAAGAGGAATACACATCCTGTCCCGACTATATACTCCGAAATTTAGTTGGTACTATAGTTAGTTTTGCTTGCATTCTCGGGCTATTGCGCGTTTTGCAAATGTTTACATTTCCCGGAATATAATGACTTCTTGTTTACTCATGAAATGACGTGGACAACCAAATCGGGCTTTGACGTACTACTTTGCGTAGTATGTGCTGCTTTCTTCCAAGTTCCAGTTTCTGAATTCACCATTTTCCCCCGTGTCGTTCCCCTATATTCCTATATACCGTGAATCATTCTTCGTTCGTTCCAGTCAAAATAACATGCTTGCAGTTGCAGATCAAGATCAGCCTTAACTTTAAACGGAAGTTGAAATAAACTGTTAAGATTGCTCGCTCCACACAATGACATAATGAATAAAAAATACTCTGGGGCTTAGAGTGCCCCACATAGAGGGGCCTTGTCGTATAAAATTTTATTACCGGCTTATACGACTGTAGGATGGGTGGGTGATAGAAAAGAAAGTGAAGTACTTTTTTCCTCCTTCTTCTTTTTCCTACATAAACATAGAAAATGCATTGCGATACAGGAAAGTTTTGCGACTTGTGAGGATAAGCTAACTAGAGTGTTTACTGATAGTGAAACAATACCACTGTCGGTTTAATGCTATATAATGTAAGTTATAATATTATACATATACACTCATTCGACAAAGGAACCTTTTTAGTGCAATTGCTGTTGATTGACGAAACGACTTATTTTATGGCTCTTTTGACAAGGTTATCAGAGCATCATTAGGCAAAGAAAAGTGGGGATATGTACTTGCGACAAGAAAAGTAGTAGCATTTTTTTCTCTCAAGCTGCTTGCCTTATCATCATTCCATTACTCGTCGAACTCCATGAAAACCAGCCAGACACAAAAGTTTTGTGTGGCGTTTCTGCTCGTACCCAACCTTTCAACGAGATTTTTGGGGTGTATGATTTTTATCAATACAAACAAGAGGGTAAAATGGAAATCGACAACGGAAAAAACAAGGGGAAATTACAGTTTTTCTGATGTGCAGCGCGCCCTGTGATATACACATCCTTGCTGGTTATTATTAGATATATGTGGAAAACAAAAGTCAGTTATTAGCAAGTTAGCGACTGCATCCCCCATATTTACTTTCCCTGAGTCAAATCTATAAACAAGCCTGTAAAAAAGATAGCATCGGGACGATTCGATGCGTGTACTCTCCGGGAGTGAATAAACTTTTTCCGCCCCATCTTACGCAATACAGGACGGGGTTTAAAAAGCTTTGGGATGAGTAGTGAGAAGAGGAGTTAAAAGGAATAAAAAGGCGTGGAAATGGAAAATGCTGTCTATAATACAAGGGAGAGTAGACGTGCTGCATATTAGTATGGATATGGAGTGTGTTATTCGTTATGCTTATATCTCTACATCTTTCTATTCCCTTTTTCCTCCTGATTCACTTTTCCCCCTATCATTTCAATCGGTGCACCAGCTGTAAATGCACTACCGCCGCAGTCAATGTTTCTAAGTAAGTGAGTCCGGAAAAGAAACTTTCGATAGATATTAGATTGCCGGATATTCCTGATCGTTGTTATCGCTTCAGGCTTTCTGGAATCCAGGGGAAAAAGAAAGAAGTGATAGGGGAGCTTGACTTTAGTTACTTTTTCGGAAAATCCTATTCCGGGTTTATCTGTGGCGTAAAAATGCGCATGTAATAGGCGGGATGCATTTACATGAGTTTATACATGCACAGCTATCCAAGCTATTTGTGAAATGTCTGAAATGAGCTCATAAACGGGGTGATAAAATACTCGTTGATGTTTTCCTCTCCAAAAACGAAGAAATGTGTGTGTACACACTCCGATGTTTACATATGTGCATTCTTATGCATTTTAGTTAGTGTGCACAATGTGGGGAAATAATCAATTCCTATGCTGTTGCTGCCACTACCCGTTAAGTGCGCCAAGTGCCTGCGTTTTCTGTTTCGTAGAAATACGGTAAATGAGATACATGTATAGGTTTTAACATTATATGATTGAACATGGAACAGTGCATCCAGATGCATCCACCAACTTTGTTTTTATGTCAAGGTGGAATGTTTACGTGTGTGTGGTGTGAATGTCAAATTGGGTCTCTGTACAAAGTCATTCTTGGTTTTTTTTTTTGATGTTGTGTAACTATACATAATACATAGTATTATATAGTGTCCGTTGCCACAAAATGTATACAGATTCACATCTAATCAAGTAATTATGCACCAGACACAGACTTTTCCCATAATCTGCTTTCTTGATGAAGTCTATGGTCACGAATACTAGTTGGAAAACTCCCCGAATGTAGCTAAGCTAGAAGGCACAGTAGGCGAGAGAAACTTGAAGAAGGGGAGCGAGAGGATGAATGAATAAAAAGGGGATCTATAAAATATAAGTATTTGCCCTTTCCAGGAAATTTCAGTTTTACTCTCCCCATCTTCCCATTTTTAGAGTGCCGTACCCCTTTCCTCTCAAGACAGGGCACAACTTCTGATTCTTTACTATATTTAGAATAATGGGAGCAGTGTGTGGTGGGCATAAGTGTATATATTTTGAACTGCGCCTACGAATGACTGGCAATAACTGTATGCATATATTATTACATAATATGGCATGTCCCTTGTCGGCGTAATTTTGGAAAATTGTGGATGATGCATTCCCATTCGCTTCAGTGTTACTACCACCAGTAGAGTTCTCTACGGCAAGCTGGTGTCTCATTTGAATAAAGAAGGACATAAGAGGAGATATAAAGGGAAGGAAGATATAGAGGACAGGGAAGGCTCTACATATCGAGACATTTGCTCAGTGTTTATGACTCTAGCAAAAGACCTTCTTAGCTTCCAACCAAGTAAAAATGTTATTCTTTTTTTTGTTTTTCGTTTGTGTAAGCACACAACCCATTCTCTGGACTACTGGTTGCTGCTTGTTTGTTGACATATACGTATACGTACAAACGCGCAATACGTAGTAAACCCCGGTCGTTTTCCACCGGAATGGCTCACTGTACGCCGTTCCACAGCACACTCTCTCCAGTTGTGCCCTATGAATCGGTAAAGTTTACGATGTTGTTAACTGACAAAGTTAGATGTTACGGTGACGAGAGAAGATTGACAATGTTGATACTACTTACAGGGGTAAAGTGGGTTTTCTCTTCTTTGTAAAAAAGTAACCAGGTTATGTTATGAGACTACATGTTTTACACGGGTATACATGGTCGGAATAGCACTACTACTACTACGATGTTCCATCATCATGTTTTCCTTTGATGGCTTCATCATTAGCAGGGATGTAATGCATAAAATTATTCCGCCTCTTTTTCCCCGTCGTGTTTTCTAAAACAGACTGGTTTAAGTGAGTAATCACTATAGTTGAGTGAGCAGACGAACACACAAACACAAACTCGCGTTTTTTATGTATATTTAAAGGTTATGTGGCTAATATGGCAATATTCATATTCATAAAAAGGGATTCGTTCTCTTTAATGTCGGGGGATGTTGTTGATGCTACACTAATAAAGTTAATATTTATTGGATGATACTACAGCCAAAAAAGGAAGCCTTGTTGTGGAGGAGGATGGTGTGAGCTGTAAGTATTGTAATGTTGTATTTTTTGGGCCTGTGTTTTGTTAGTGCGGAATGGTGAGGAAATAACTCATTTGTAAAGCTCTGACAAATACCAGCAAATTGCTTCCGTGGTTAAGTTATGCCACATGATGGGATATATCTACATTAAATCTGCTCATGTTTCGGGAAGCACACGGGAAAGGTACTACTGGCGCTGGATTTATATGAGCACGAGGTGTTTAATGTACCCTGAAGCATGAAAACCACTAGGTCTTCCTTCATTGTTACCTTTCTGGTTTTATGGAAGCGAGTCAAAACCTTGTGCAGATTATTATGGAGGGTTCATATACGCTTCGAGGTGGGATATATGGATGAGGATGTCATTACTATCTAGGTAATAAAGGAGACGTCTGGGATGAGTAGGGAAACAATGAATGAGCTTGAAAATTGGATTTGTGTGCAGAGGTTTAAGTTGACAATTTTTTTTAGGTATCTCTTAAAATATGAATTTATACTATGATTAAGGAAAAATACTATTATCATTAGAAAAAGTACGTAACAAAAATTTACGGTTACGACAATCCCTGATTTATGCAACCTAATTACGGCTGCAGTTGCTACTAGGCTAGAAATATGTATTATATTTGTGGGTATATTTGAGGCAACAAAAAAGGGGTGTAGCGTACTGGAATGAATGTAAGCATATTATTATACCATCACGTTCACTTTTTCAGAGATTCGACGCGCTTCATTAATTATGAAAGTTTCTTTTGGAAAAAATAAAACTTTCCTGCAAAACTGCATTTCTAGTTATTAATGCACCTACAAATTATCGCAGACCAAATGGACAAATAAACTTTTGGGCTTTTCAGGAAAAAAAACTTTGGACAGTTTATAGAAGGGTAAAAAAAATCCTTAGCTTTCACATCCGCAAAATACCTTGTAAAAAAGTGGGGACGTGGCACATAAATGTATGTGTAAACACATCTCCTTTGCAAAATGCCAGTTTATTTTGAGCCCAACAGTGCTCTTTCCTCAAAGGAAGCACTAACGCAACTAGGCTAATAAATGTCGATAACAGACGCATCCTCTCTCTCTGTTTTGTTTCCACCAAAGAAAATTTCCCTGTTTGGCTGCCCCACTTTTCAAAATATCAGCGGCAGAATAGGTTGTGTGTGTACCCCATGCCTTCATATTACATACGAGGCGAGCCTATAACGTGGAGAAACCTTTTAAAACAATAATTTTCTAAGTTATGGGCATTCATAAACACTCATTCCTCATCCCACCTTATATACTCTCTCTCTCTCTCTCCCTATCTGAGCCTGGCGAGGTCATATATAGCCAATGGGAGAGAAACTCAGGATAGAAATGGCAAACTTAAAATACATTTTGCACTTGGTTCGTGCTAGGCCATTCACTTCAGTCTGGAGGGAAGGAGGCAGAGTCTAATTAGACTACAGAAAATTTAATTTCATCATTGATGATATTTTCTAAAAGTTTAGACAACTCTACTATATGCACTACCTTTTCCTATTAAAAGTCCACTTCGCCAACATTCCCCCACTTCGCCAGCCAGCCAAGTGGTCTAGGAGAGAGCCGAGTTATTAGAGAGTTAAGCTATTTAGTAGTTTAGTAACAAGTAAATGTAGAGAATGAATACTTATTGAACTCGCAATGTAATGTATGGCCTGTGCCCACAGCAGCCTGCAAAGAGGTAAGCTCTGGCTGGCCGAGTTCAGTGCGCCCAAGTCCCGACTTAGTCAGAAATCGCGTAGCATAACTCTTTTCTCTCCATAATATTACTTTTCCCACTCCCACCGAACATTCAAAAGGGTGCTGGCTCTTTTCCTGGCTGTGACTTTCTTAACAAACTTACCAATATATGTGTGTACCCCATACCACCTAGACACTTTTTTTTCGAAATAATATCTGGGGAAGAGGAAACGACCCTCTTGCCAAGAACTCTCTGCAAAAGGCAAACCATTCTCTGGGACTACATATATTTCAAAGCAGAAAAAACCTACAAGGTCGTCTTTACAACAAGAGAACGCTACGCAATTTGCTCTCTACACCAATTTTGGATGACTTTTGAGATATTTTTTTGTTAACTATAGAGGGTATTTTTATATGTCCACGTCCCAGGAAAGGAAGTATCAAAAGTATGAACCTACTTTTGTAGGGAGTTGTAGCCGCCAGCAGCAAGAGAAAGCTAGTCAGAAACCCTTTGGGATAACACAAGAAAGTCTTATTGCAAGTGAATTATGCAAAAAGAATAGCAACGCTAATATAGCCTGGTCCCAACCAAAAAAAAATCTAAAAACGGGATTGTATGAAAACTTTACTTTACCCCCAATATGGATATACACAAGTACGAACATAATCACGTATTTCTTCATGCATCTTATTTGTGTGTAGGTATATGAATGAAAAGGACGTCCTCCTGTGAGAGGGACTGGGTAACCTTACAAATACACTTGTAGGCTATCACGAAAAAAAATATATATGGGGAATGTGCTTCTCCCGCATGAAGAGTCAACATAAGAAAGCAAACAAAAACGGTGGGTAGTTATGTAGGTTCTTTCTCTGTTGGCTTTTTGGCTGCTGGATACTGGTCTTCGCCTCTGGTTTTCACTCTCCAGGAGGAAAAGAACAGAAGCGTGGTTATAAAAGGATCCTCACTTGGCTCCATTTCTTCTCCTTTTTTTCCCTTACAAATCTTCTTTTGTAACTTTACATAGGTATTCTAATTTCCTCGAATGTTGTTGGTACAAGTAGGGGGTGAGTGCATTCATGTCGGCGACTCTGTTTTACTACCTATCATCAATTCGTGAAAGCAGTCATGCTGGAAACTGGGCATGAAGGATTTTTTTGCTACTTGAAATTCCGTGTTATTATCCAATTCTGCACTTTTATATATATTACAAATCATAACAAGGGGGATTTGTTTGTGGAACAAACTAGGACACATTAGTCAGGGGAGGTTCTCAATTTACAGTCACGCTTGTACTTACCTACGTGTGAATGTGTGTACAGGCGTTTCAGTTGGGGTGTTTTTAGAAAGCTTAAGAAAACTGGGAATCATACTACGAGAGAGAATTCTGGATTTGAAAAGGGCAGTTATTTTCGTTTTTGAAAAAATAACTTTGTAATTTAAATGAGGTATACGTACATAGTTTCGTGCATGTTTCGATTCAAAAACGTGTCCAGACTAATAATCTCAAATTTCGTAGGTGGCTACTTTCCAGAGATATAACCTGAAAGCGCTTGAAATATGTGATATCTTCATGACACTGACTGGGTAGAGTGTCTTGAATGAGTTATGGGGATAAAATGCGAGAAGCTTGGAGTTTAAGATACGCACTACACAGTAGGCTAGTTGGTTTGTTGGTTTTGCAGACATTGTACAAATCAGACAACCGTCAACAATTTATGAAACTTGAAGCCCGTGTAAACTTTATTGGATGCCGTGAGTACACTTCGTAACAATCGTAATCGTAATCGTAGTCTTCCTAAGCAGAAAAAGGGTATTTTAGTCAAGACTCTAGATACATCATGTATGTACTTATTTTTAAAAGAATTTGAGTAGGTAGGTATATTCTGAACATACGATGGCGTATTATTGGCAGTTACGTTTACACTTATTCGATTGAACATTTAAAAAAATATATATTCGACTTGAAATGACCCACTTTATAGGTAATTTTTTAGCCAATAACAATTTAAGTTTCTCAACTAATCAAGCAAAAAATAACATTTACATGAACACAGATGCCAAAAAGCTTTATGCAATTGTTAGTTGTACGGTGATACAACGCCAAAAGAAATACTATGGGTGTTGATCTATTGAGGGATTTCTGGAAAAGTCGATAGCAAAATGTTTCGTTTCAGTCTATTTCACAACTAAACTGCCAAAAACATTGGAAACTGGCTTTTACACATTTGCTCCACGACTCAATCTTGCGTGAAAGCATAATATATAATAGGTAGTAGGTATTCACATTTTAGTTGTACCAGATTTCAGTGGGATTTTCAAGAGTATGATAATTACAAATAATTTAATATGAAATCCTACCACATTTTGCAAAGAGGTTTTACGGAGAAAGCTTCAAAGTCCCCTTGAGCAATACCGACAAAGCCAGGCAGCCTTTTCACCATTGCCTCCTCCGGCATTTCATGGATTACACTCTACTTGATGATGTTAACCAAGTCTATTTTGGTTTTCGTATAACCAACGGAGGTTTCCCCGTGCCTATTGTATATATACCTAAGTCGTATTTTGTGTTGTTGTGGAAGAGGGTTTTATACAACGAGACGTGGGATGAGCAAAGCAAAAAAGTTTAACTGAGATTTGTGGTTTCATTCGCTAGAAACTTCGGATCGGTCATCCTGATCAGCGTTGTTGGGCAAGCTGATGGAGTTTATTATCACTGTTTGGTTGAATAACTCAACCGGTCAATATAATGGGAATGCAAACAAAACTGTTGACTTTATACAGGAACAGGCTACGCACACTAGAATTTGTATCCTGAAATATTTGTTAGAGGTTAGGTTGAGCAAATATGGGCTGACGCAATGCTTTTAGTTTAAGTGATACTCGCTCGATTTAAACGGTGGATGATGCGGGGCAAAACAGACAATCGTAGACAACTGCCTAGCCTTAAACACAAAATTGGACATTTTACATCCTCCGCGTGGAAAGCTCTACATCAAATCAGATTTACCGTATTAAGACACTAACTATGGTGAAAGTTTTTCCAGCTAAATATGCATAAACTTTGCGACCACAAACTTCCCGGGGGTTTTCTACGACTCAAAACACAAAAACAATGTATCAGTTTAAACGTGGTACGGTTGGATTTCACTATCCAGCCCAATTGTATTATGGTTTGCGTAAAAGTATTTAGAAAGTGATATGCTTTCCGACGGTTGGTTGCAGTTTTCATCCACTGTCATTTTCCCACACGATTGTAATCCAAACCCAAAAAATACCAGACTATGTAGAATGGCCAAGTAGGTTAGGAAAGTAATTTTTTCCTGAATAGAATTGTTCTACTCCAGTGCTGCTAAGAGCCGATAGACAAAAAACTGGAATGGCAAGTAAGCAAACAAATGCATATTTGCTGGACTATGAGAATGGAGAAGCAAGCGTTTTTTTCATTCGTGCTGTGTTGTCATTCTATGGAAGAATGCATGTTCATGTAGGTATTCAGTTCACTGCCAAATATTTTATCGCGGTATTCAAACCGAAAAATCTATAGACATGAAAACATGGCCATGTCCTGATGGAACCAGGAATTTTTTTCGTAGATCATACTTTTTTTAGGTACATGCTTGATATACCATTCCATGCACGTTGAAAAACCAGTAGCTTCAACTTCCGTTCCAGCTAAAAGCAAAATCTGACCTGGAGGAAATAAGTTAAAACAACAGACTTCCTTAACAGCTCCATTTACGCCAGTATATGTTGAACCCGGCGGGTGAGAAACATAAACGGTCTATATGGTTAAAAGTGTATCCATCCAGGCTATATGTATCCTCGACTCGACCGTTAATATGCAACCACCCTTTTCTCCCTCCTTTTGTTAGTGCTAATGCGCTACCACCACCACTGACAAATAACATGCCAAGCACAACTTTTCCCGTAGAATATTTAGCAAACTTGCCATGTCCGGCAATTTGTTTACGTATATACAGCGCGAGTTATTAAACGAGTCGAAAACCGTTCCAAAATATATTACGCCTTATCGGAAGTGCTCCAAATGGAGATGCAATTATCATACATAGAATGAAAATTGGGAATCAAGCAAATTGGAACTATGTATTATAGGGTTGAACTAAGAATAGCGTAGCAATAAGAATATTAATATTGTACTCATAATGACTTACCCCAGTTCGCAAGAAGAGCCCAGAAGAACGCCACTCTTTCCCTAAGCATCTTGAAGTGTAGATAGGATCAGTGAAGTAGTTTAATCACCAATAATTCCCCAAACTTGCAGCAGTATTTTTGATGGAAAAAATTTTCCACTGAAGAGAACTTCTCCCAGCAGGAAAGTTTAATTTTGAGTAGTCTCCAGTGCAGCAGCGAAACAATTTCCCTCTTGAAAATTAACGTTAGCTTTTGCCAAGGTACTTAGTGATCATAACTTGTCAAAATAATTAAAGTCTCAGGTGGGCTCATTACAAAACTTTCACCAACATCGTCCCATCATCATCAACATCATAATTGTAGATTCACGAGGACTATTACTGCTCAAAAAACTTTTTGTATACTAGCCTTCCTTATCCTTGTGCACTATGGTAAGATTCGTTGGAGAAGCACAAGTGAGCAAGAAAATGACAAGAGTTTTTGTGCACACTAACACATACTTCTAGCATACACCCACGGAGAAGTTTGACGGAAAAAAATTGCTTTCCAGTCTCAAAAACAGCAGTATAATGCTCACATCCGGTTTAGACATATGAAGACATGTACACATGCAGGCGTAACGGGTACATTTATGTTATTCATATCAGTTACTAATTTCAAGCACGTTATAAAAATACTGTTGCTTTTACCACGTCTTTCTCCTTTCCCTAATATCAACACGTGCTTTTCCTCGCTTCGTAAGATAATACTGTGGTTGACTGTGTCTTAGCACAAATACATATATACGCATATATATGCTAGACTTCGTAACAGACCAACTTTTCCAATCCTTTTCCCTGATCAAAAAGTTTATCAAAACAATTGTTTTCACCTGACTGCACGTATATGTGATTATTAAGTGTGCTGTGTGCTATCTTTCTCTCAAAATGACAATGGGAAGTAAAAGTCATTAAAGCAATTTGAAATGGTCATGTCGTGTCTTGAGTCAATTTACAAAAGTGGTTTTCGTTTTCTATTAATACTCGCCTACAGTCCAGTCAGCCTACCTATAATTCTGGCAATGTTATAGACCAACACATGTGCATTTTTATAAATCTATAACTGTATTCCTATATTCATATTTGTACATTGGAAGGGACGCTTAAAAGAAAATTTAAACAACCAACACGTCCCCTTTAGGTGTGCAAATTTACATAAACTGTGAGTGAAGTTGCTATTCAGTAATAATCATTACCCGAGTCGTGATAATATCGTCGAGTGCTCTTCAAACAATAACCGTCATTAACATTTCAGCTCAAAAGAAGTTTAGAGTGGAAGCGTGCAAGAGTTTTGGCTCATTGTCTGTGAACCACTTCCCAGTGAAAAGTGAAACTACACACACATGTAAGTAAAATGCACATAATATACGCAAGACAAGGTAGAGTGTGACAATGATTATGAGGCTAATGACGACAGCTCTCTTAAACCGACAGTTTTGTGATTCTATAGCCAGTAACAAGTATGCAGGCAGACGCACTAAAACAGTAAACATTTATTTAAAAAATGGTTATCAGTGGGTATGCTCTTGGATGGCGTGTTATGTGCCGAAAACTAAAGGAATGTAATTTTAGTTTTCCTTGAGGCTCCTTCGGCGGACTTTATACTTCTTCCTCAAAACACACACTCGTTTAACTTTCAAGTACTTCCCGACCCTTTTGTCTTACGGCAGGGATGTTTCACTCTGGTTTACATGGGAAGCCCCTTCAACGTCGTTTTGCGTGGGGTGTGCGCCTACATGCTACGGCTATAGGAGATTGTCAACAGAGAGCATGACACAGATAGTGGTTTTCTACATGGTACAACAAAGAAAATGAGTGCTTATATAGTGACAGGGAAGGGCAAAAAGACAATGAAAGCGTCGGATTGAAAGTCTTACTTGAATTCTCGTCCAGATGTGTTTGATAACTACTACTAAATACAAGCCTTGATGTCAGTGGTGTTGCCGTTGTCTGGTGGCTCCACGCTTCTTGAGACTTACTTCAACAGGAGTCAGAAACGAGGGGGAGAAACATGCTAAAAGAGTAAATTAATTGCATTCATTCTTTTCCTCCTGGTCTCACAAGTTTTTTTTCCGTCCAAGTCCCTCAGGTTCAACACGTTATAGTTTTCCTCCTGTCTTGAATGTTTAAATGTGTAAAAGGAGCGAGCGGAGATAGATTACTAACAGGTTTTCAGCTCTCTCTCTTCCTCTATCCCTACCTATACGACGGGACGACGGTAGCGGAAAAAAAAAGTATTTTGGAACACAACACATCCACATGCACACCACTGCCACTGTCTATTTTGTCTTGCTTTGGTGAACAAAGGATGTTGGCTGTTTCTTTTTCTCTATTACATTCCCACTCTTCGGTTTTTCTTCCCGTTTCCTAGAGTTGTCTGCTATGTAAGCAAGTAATCAACACTTACAGTCTAGATTTCGGAAGCTTTCCCCCGTTTTCCTTTCGTGCGGTTTGAGTTCTACCCATTCTAAAAAATATACATAAGCAGCAGCAAACCCTACCTACTACCACCACTATATAGTGTAGTTAGGGTGCAAAGAGATTTCGGATTTAGTCACGATCTACATGTATACCGGGATGTGAGAATGCCTGGAGCTTATGCTTTTTTAGCTTTTGTTACTATTTGAGACCTCCTCGTTCACATCTAACTTGTCTGGCTTCTTGAGCAATACTGTGAAAAGTGGATGGAAATCTAGGAGCTTTATATAGAAACCCGGTGTGCCGCAATAAAGAGCAAGGCCCCGAGAGAGTGGCTCTCCACTCAAGTCGTGCTGCTGCTAGTCATCCACCAGCACCACCACCACCAAAGCTCAACTCTCGCTCCTTGCATACTATCAGTGTGGTAGACGGTGTGATAGTGATAGTGGTGTGTGTGTGTGTGTGTGTGTGCTTTTTCTGTATTAAAACAGCTTAGGCATATTTCCCATACAAAAAAACACGTTCATTTGCTTTGCGGTAGTTTGTTATGTGTTTCTATTAGAATTTCGCCCTGCATGCATGCCCGCCGCTTCCTATAATACAATGCGAAGATGGCACGGTCCTTCCTGGTGATAAAGAAAAAAAAGAAGGGGAAAGCAAGGGAAATCGAGGGGTACTACTGGTACATGCACCTTGTGTATCTTGAATTATTTCAACTTCTGACTTTATATGAAGTATGGTAATAACCCAGTGAATTTTGGGCAATAAAGAAGAAAATAACACTGGGAATGATTGAGACTAGGGAGTACCTCAACACATTTCTTCGGTTTTTGTTCCCCTACTCTTTCACTACTACTGCATCGGCATGCCCAGGCTGACACAAATACGGCTTCTTGCTTTAGTGAGCTATAATAATGCATGTGAAAGCATCATATGGAAATCTGCATAATTCACACAGGTGAGGTTAGTTACATTATTATGATAATTCCTAGAATGAGAAATATTGGAGGGAGACGGAGAAAGACACAGAACTACAATTTCATGAATATTCAAATCCCCGACTTTACATACACAATGTGGTTTTTATTATTAGGTTGATGATGTTATCATCATCACCAGTTCATGATGCTTAACTGCTGTCATCACACAATTACAGTCAAAGGGCACGTTTAGCGCTATAATAAAATGCATGATTACGGTAATTACCGGGTACCCTGCGCCATGCTACGCTTCACACACCTGTATTTCGAGAAGGTAAAAAAGTGACCAGTTGAAAATGAAATGGGGGTGTAGTTTCGTTATGTGTAGACCGCACCATTTTATACAGCTTCGCGTTCCGTTTCACTGACTGACTGACTGGCAATATGAGTGCGAGTGAAAACCTGAGGTAGGAATTTTGAGGTAAGTAATTACGCACGGAATGGAAAGTAATTGAAGCGTGATACTTTATCCTGGTATTATGGTCAGCCTTGGTTCTACATTTGGTTTAAAATATCAAGGGCATTGGAGAAGAGTATTAACCGCGTGCACACAAAGCCCATCATTAATATGAAAGTATCTCCTGGCTTCGCTACAAATAAGCTTCAGTTTCCGTCTTTGTATTTTTCGGGTTTCTCTTCGATAATTGGCTATATTCATTTTGTGCAGTGCTGTGAATGTAATTGTGCACGATGACTTGTCCACCGGGTTTGCATGACGAACATGGAAATGTTCCGAAATGTTCGTATAGGTACTATGATGAATGTACAGAACGTGAAAGTCCATACATTAATCAACGGAATCGATGGACGTGCCACGTGAATGGTGTCTTGAATTTAACGATTTTGTTTCAAGCTAAATGATTTTTGCGTAATACCCGCAGTTAAATATACAGGGGGAACCAAAAACCTGACCTTTTGCGTCACACAGGACAGGACATCCTTTCATCATGCGTATCGAATGACTGACTGTCACAAAACGCGTGCAATTCTAGTGAAAAAAAATGTCAATAAATTGGAGGATTTCACCTTTAAAATCGATTTCCAAACTACCTTTGAATCCGAATGATGTGCACCCCACTGGTTCCAAAAGTGAAACTTCCTATTCCAGACATTCTTTACTAGAGTCGGAAATGCCGGAATAAACGAAAAACAAAGAGAAATCTCAGATTGAATTCACAATTCTGACACTTATTTCTTTCTCCTCGAACGTTTGACACAATTGATTCCGAATTTCAACTAGTATTTTTTTCCTCTCAAGCAAACCTACAAAAAAGTGTGGCAGTAGAGTGGGATGGAAGGGGAAAACAAGATTTTCTGGCGGAGTAAAAAACGTAAGCTATGTAAGTGGGAGAAAAAAAAAGTGTAGCAAAAATAATTGTAAAACAAGTCATATCTCTTTTTGGGGTGCAACTATAACACAATAAGAAGGAATGCTCCGGAGTGGTGCTGGTGAATAGAGGAAAATTCCATTTCAGAGGAGTAGAATTGGATTTTCATCGGAATCCTCAGAGTAATAGTTTTCAGGAAGTGTGTCACTTGAGATTTGGACTTTCAGTTTGTTATCTCCCAAGAACATCACAGAAAAGAATGACGAAGACTCACCCTCCGCACTTCCTTTTTCACAATCATCCTCAGCTGAACTATGGACGACTAAAGTGTAATAGTATGCTAGTCTCTTCTATTGTATGTATACCTAGAGCAGCGCGTGGTGAAGGAATGCTCTACTCACTCTAGCCGTGTTTTGTGTAGTAGTATGTATGCGGTGATCCTTTGTTGCTTGTACGTGAGAGACGGAGAGAAGCGAGACATGGACCGACACCACTTTCGAGTGTTGCGGTGGCGGAAAGAAAGCTTACCGAAAATGTGATTCTTGCGAAAAGGGAATCTAGGTGGCTTTGATGGTACGCTTACGGTAAAATATTATCTCTTTAAAAAAATCTCTTGAAAATGTATCACTTTTATGAATTTTTACTTCTTTGCTTAAGTCTAATGTACGAAGCCTACACTCTAGTCGGCGGAAGTGTGGCTTTGTCTAAACATTTGAAGAAGCTTTGGAATTCCAATTGGATGGAAAAATACATGGTACTTTAATGGCTTTGCATGTAGCGGGTATAGCTTATAGATACATATAGGGGGTTCCGACATGTGGCTCAAACATTGGTTAATTGAATTTTTTTCCAGTTTGCAAAATATCGAACGGATGAATTTTATTTTTAATGATAAAAAATATACCATACGACTGCTGATTCCGGAATGACATTATGAAATATATAGATGTTGTATATTTATTAAGTGTATGACACTAACACTACGTTTTCCCTTCAAAGTGACCTTTTAATACTTTCATCAAAATAAGCATATTATGATAATAATATATGAATGTATAAAAGCAAATGTATGACCTTGTTCAAGTCAAAATTATGTCAAATACTGAAAACGTAGTAAAATGAATAAACTTGCCCTCGAGTTTAATTTATTGGAAAGCTAAATCTCATTAAGATTAAAGATTAATGCAATGTTTGCTTAATTATAATTAATACTATCCAAAACAGCCAGTAATGCCCTTGAAACAGCTTACAGTTATGTATGTTATCATAAGATTGGGAGATTGTTTTAATAAGAACGTGAAAATACTTACCTATCTTACTTTTCTGAATAAATATGAAATACCACTGGCTCACTGACTGGTTTACTCGCATTTACGCTCAAAATGCTCAATTAAAGCATTTTGAGGTATTTGACTGAGATAGTAGCAGTTTAGCTTGGTGAATTATGAATTCATATACATAATCAAAAATAATACATGTGGTTGATTGTTGATTATAATTTTGCATGAATCTGTGAAGCATTCAACGTAATTTCGGCTGAAAGTTAACGCATTTTGACATGGTTGAAGTGAGTTGTAGCGGTCAACTTCCACCAATGTCCCGTAGTCCAGTTCTGTTTGGAATAGTTCCGTAGAGAAGCACATGCAAACAACACAAGATTTAACTCTCCAACGCAGTATCCTTGATTTTGGTCCGGCCAGCAGTACCTATTTATTTATTCAAAACGTAAAAAGGAACGAATGGAAAACCATACCAGCATGTCCTCATTATCCTCATTTTATACATTTCGAATTTAGTATATCCTATTCACTACGTCAATATACATGAGTTGGTTCAGCGAATGAATGTCGTAAAGTATGCCGTATTATCGTTTATTTCCCAAAAAATTGGCATTCCGTACGAGCATATCATGCATTAACGCACACGATAGAATCATCTACATATAATATCTACATTCTGAAAGGAAAGAGTCCTCCGCGTTGTCTCCTCTCCTTTCCCATGTCCCTATATCCCCCCGTTTGGGTTCTCAGAATTCTTCCCTAGCCCGACCATATCCAATAAGTTCGCTTTTTCATATCATCTTATTCACTTTATTGCTCCAACTAGCTGGAAGTTACTTAACAGTTGACTTTTTCCCTTTTTTTCCTCCCTCTCCATTTCCTTGTCAAATCAGAAAGAACCACGATGACAGCTTAAGTAAACCTATGAAATCAACTTGGACCAGTGGGTTATTCCCCACATTGTTTCTTTCTCTTCGTTGATACCCAGTGTTATAATATGGCTTAAACTAGTATCTGATGACCTGGAGATTTCTATTCTTGATTACGTCTCATGTTCTCCACGAAGTTTTCTCCTAGTGGTCCCTTTTCTTGGCTCTCCGCCACTCGATTTTAGGTCACCCAAGACAGACTCCTGATTCCTCGCAGCCAAAGGCAATGAACCAAAAAGTTATTGCCCGTTGTTAATTGCTGTTTTATCATTGTCTCCTTCACTTCTCATATTATTGCATTTTGGAATCATACACTGACTGAACAATAAACGCTAAAGGATGTAATGCCCAACGCACTTTGGGAGCTGGTGCGGTGGTGGTGGTATCATATGGAGGGCAAGTGAGGATCTGGAAATTCCTGGAAATGAGTAAGTACATGGTGGAGAGGGTCACTCACAATACATTTTACGTCTTTCACTGACTCACAAAGCAATAAACACTGTCACTGTATTTCACTTTCTAGTCACCATCTCCATACAGTACAGTCCCCTGGCCAGCGAGTCAAAACGGGAGATAAGCTAGTTCTGCTGTGCAAATGTCATCTTGCGTTATAAACCATAAACACAAGGGAAATTGCTTCGTAATGATTTTTCAGAGATCGTTTTTCATTAGTCTAAAGAAAACTACATATACGTATTATACGTTGCGTACGACTCTGGGCCTATTCTCTTCCTTACTAAGAAATGTATATTACTGTAAGAAATGGTATAATAATCTCGTAAAAAATATTTAACTTTTTTTCCCTAAAAAACCTATAAAATATGTTTGGGTGCGAGGGTATCCACCGCCACGAGGTATATATATTTTTCGTCTGAGTGAGAGAGGAGAGAGGAGGACATTAAATTCATAGCAGTTCACCAGCAGGGAAGATTAACAACTCTACTTTCACTCTGCCACATACATACATAATAATAACAACGAAGATCCGAGAATATATTGTTCGCTCTCCCCTCGCCAGGGATGGAGTCCTCCTACCCATTCAAAAGGGAGATGAATTGTAAGGAGATACATCCGCAATCATACAGGAAGAAAAGAAAGAGGAGCAAAAGGCAACCCATGAAAATGAGGGGAACGTGCCAGTTAATGGCTCCACATATGTCACTGGATTAATTGGCCGTAACAGCATCACCATCTGGTCCATTCATCTGGGGAGGAGAAGTCAAAAAACCAAAACTGATTTAGATGCTTGTCTTTATTGGTATCCATATTACAGCCGAGCAAACGCAGCTCCTCATAGACCAACAGATATACGTCGAATGAGTAAGAGGAACAAATCAAAGCACAAGTTGCAAGACAATTTCATCGCTGAGTACGCTCAGGTATCATCATCAGTACGGAGGTTTTAATGCTCCGCTTTTCTTGCATGCTAACTCAGGCCTATATATCTCTCAAGAAGTGGCTGGGCAAAAACATCAGATTTCGCAACCATTAAAAACTGACCTCACAAGAGTGGTTGCACAAGTTCATTTATTTTTTACACTTTATCCTATCGCTCGAATGTGCCTATAATTTTAATCCACAAACTACGTTTGTTCGCTGCTCGCTAGAAAAAACATTGTTAATCTTAAGCGATATGTGTGTATACCTATCTAATCCAAACACCATATATACAGCCGGCTTCATCATCATCATAAAACTCAGCATGAGCACCATTGAGTTTCCTCACATATCCACCGGAGAAGTTGCTTCTACCTTTCTTTCGTACCCATTCAGTCACGAGATGATCATGCAATAATCGACTGAAGAAGAAAGGCACGTTTTCCCCGTTCATCAATGAGATCATAAATAGTTTACTGGTTAAATGAGTTTTTTACGAGGGTACTTTTCCCGTCTTTGGTGAACATTTTGCCCAGACCAGCAGAAAAACGGAGTACTAAAATGGTCCTCTTGCACAACACCAGATGAAACTGGAAAACCACTCAGAATAACGGAGGAGAATCATGCAATACAGGTTTTCTACACGGGGGAAGGAAGATACTCTTTTCATGTTTGTTATTGTACACCATATAATTCCTATTGTGTGTGCTCTTTCAATATAAATTCTGCTGGCTTGGCAAGAATGGACTGTCTTCTCGATGATTAGTTGTCAAAAAGTTGTGCGTGCAAAGGCCTGCATATACATACCTACAGACAGACTGCGGTTACCACTTGTAAAAAAAATTCCTCCGGTTTTTGTTCTCCATATATAATACATATGGTACTCGAGCGTGGAAAGGAGTATTGGCTTGTCACCTCCTCCAACGCATTCTTCAGTTTTTATTCTCGCTCATCATCATCACAATAGACACGCAACGTGTAACAAGGAAATAGCCAACTTTTTTTTACAACTGCATGGTAATATCTGGCATAAACGGGTTCCTTTGTCTAATCTATTTATATTGAGGACCACACGGGCCACCTTATAAAATCCACTTTCTCATCTCTATTCTCATCACTCTTTCTCCGACTTTCTTTTCATTTACAAATTTACTCGGCCCATTCATTCCAGAGGACCGGGTTGATCACTATTACCCCAAACGCACCACACAATTTCTTTTAAAGAAAACCACACACATCCGCAAGTTTTATAGGGATAACTTTTGAGAGGGCTTTGTTAGTACACGATATCGCATCGCATGACGTTTTCCACTGTTGCAATAAACCATGAGTAACATTCTCCCAGCATGAGACGTGAGTGAGGTATCATCATTGGGTCCGCTTTGTGGGAGAAGAGGAGGGTGAAAAAGAGCAAAAGGACTCTTTTCTATTTTTTTAGCGGGTTTTCTCCTCTTTTGATACCCATACTTTTTTTCCTTCGCTCCCACCACCACCTTCACCACCACTGGGTCTACCACAGAGGAAAAAGTGTAAAAAAACGAAATGATGCTTTACTGGCTCTCGCTTTACAGAACAAGTCTTAGTTGAGTACACTTACTTATGCTTGTATGGTCGCTCCCCTATCGGTACGTGATATCACAGAAGACTACTACTTACCACCACTGTATGGAGCTTTAGAATTGAGGAGTAAAATAGGTGTGAAGTACCCTGGGGACCACCTTTCATTTTATTGCCAACAGCTCGTTTCGCTTAAGTGGCAAGAGTAGCGGTGGTGCNTTTCGCTTAAGTGGCAAGAGTAGCGGTGGTGCGACTATATGAACCCGCCACCTACATTCCATACGAGGCAATAGAATCAGAAGAAGAAGAAGAGATATATAAAAGGCTGGAGCTGAACTGAAAAAATACTCACTTCCAACCATTATGCCATCTTATGTGGAATATAATCTTGAATAGTAAACTTAGCGGAAAAAGGACTGCTCCTGCTCCTATACTTTCTGACAAGGTAGCCAACGCTGAAAAGCCATAAGGCTTAAGCCAATGGAGTAGTCACAGTTTCCGTTCGGTCGCAAAGTATTTCCTATTTTAGTTGTGAGCCATGAAAAACGAAAAAAAACTGCAGAGAGAAAGTGCCATCACATTCACAGCTCACTCAACCAGTACAAAAGCTATGAATGCAAGGATGAATATCTGTATATATATTAGAAGTGACCTATGCAGCATACCATACCATATCTTCTTGAACATGTACGTAGAGGCTGACCACCAAAGTGGAATCCTGGATGCATGTATCTCCGTTTCTTCATCCCTCAATATATTTAATACATGTGTTCCTCCTAGCTAGTGCTAGTATACCATTGCAGAAAAAACTTTTGTCGGAGTACGTGTAAGTATCCATGTATGTAACATGATGATGAGTTTTCCATTTATAGATGTACAAACATATGACAAGAATGAGAATACTCTCGTCTCGTCTAGACGGATCTTATTAAACTGTGTACTTTCTTTTCGTGGTTTTTGTTTGCAACCACGTACTCCGGCTTCGCACTGTTTTTCTTGGTCTCTTGGTCAGCCAATCTTATCCTGGTCATCATGATCATCGCGATGATCATTGCTGTACAGCAAGGCAATAGTCATCAGCGTGGTCTACAGGAAAAAAAGTGGATTCTGGTAATATCCTCTACCTCCCGTCTCATTGGTTGCTGTCGTCGACAGGAACACTAAAATGCTGGACAAGAGTAGTGTGATAGTGTGTTTACCACTTAATGTACCTTTCTGTGAAATCATTCACTTTCCTTGGACCATCTAAACTTGACTTCTTTGAAGGTACTTAACTTGATAAAGAAGTCAAAATTACACGTTCGTTATTTCCCCTTTTAGTTGCCATTTTGGTGGGGAAAAAGTCGCATGATGGGAAGGCGCATTTGGGCATGTGGGGGATTCATGGAAAACGAGGAGATGAGGATTAGATACAACTTTTCCAAGTCCTTTCATCCTTGATGTTTCTAATGAAACACATCCCACTTTATGGTAAATGCCCATCTCCGTTTCTGATTCTGTCTGGGTACTTCCTTAAACTGGGAGTGTTTTTTTTTCTTCTTCACTGCTGATGAGGGTTTGTTGTCGTCGAGAAAATGGATACTTGTTGGGGTATCGGCTCAAACGGAGAAATAAAGTAACGGTAATGGTCTCCGGAAAGAGTCTAACCTTTTGTAAATTGCCGTATTGCAGGGGGGGCACACACTCTACAAAAATACACAGTTGAATTATGAAAAGGATTTTACCTTTCCAAAAAAAAACTCGAATTTCTCTTCATAGTTGCGAAAGAATATGCATCCCTGCTCGAAATGTAGATGAGAAAGAGTTGGATACCTGGATCAGTGCATGGCGTAGAAAAATATCGTGAGAGCGGCTTGGGCATCGAATACGAGTACGACCTGAAAATGGAATAAACTGGGAAAAATTACGTTTTCGAATTACACACTCCGCATCGTGATGACTGGAAACCGCATCGCGCAAAGTCATTTCATCTCCGCAGAAGATCAATGGTGTTGCTGTTTTTAAAACAAGAGCTTATTGCCCATGTTGTTTTCCCGGTTTAAAAATAGGAGCTGGTCCAACCTATAAATCATCATCTCCAACGGTTTTTTCGCACGAAGTAATTGCGCATATGATTTTAATTACAAAACCAAAATGGATTGTTCAATGGCTGTTTTGCACAGTAGTCGAACAAACTGAATATATTCCAAATTCCCATACGGCACAGCTCTATGTACACCCCGTATATTGCACTTGATGACCTTTAAAGATATAAAGTTATAAAGCAATTTTCTCCTAGTTTATATGCAAAACGGGCGAGTGTTTTAACCACATACGAATATCATTACCATGTTTTCTCGCTTGGGTGAAATGATGTGAAAAATTAGTCAATGTTAATTTTTCCCTTTGGCATACTGTTTCCATCCAGAACACCAGGGTTTTTTTCCACAAGCTTTTGCCACGGCCCGCACTGAACACAGGGATATTAACATAGAAGAATACAGTAACCGTTGAACAAGCAATTTAGCATTAACTTAAATTTTCATCAAACTCCCAAAAGGCATCTGTACCTACATTTTACCCAAAACACACAACTCAAGTACATCACCGGACCAGCAAAATCTTTAATCATAGGCGTAGCACACCCCAGTGGTCCACCAAGAGCGAGAAAGATGGGAAAAATTGCTGGACACAGAGATAACACACCAGCCGCAGCCGTTACGTTTAAACTCAGGTTCCCAAATAAATGGGAAAAGTCTCAACGTTCCTCTTCCGGTCAGAAGAGAAAGCACTTTCATTCAAGCAGTCATGCATGCATAAAATATGTGTCTCATCACCCACCCTGCCATCCCATGTACCAACATCAACTCAACACCATATGCACAACTTTTGTGAGCGTTACTGGTCAAGCAAAAAACCCACCCACATTCCACCCGCAGCAGTGCAGTATTCATTGGAATACTTTGTAGTTCACACGATATTCCTGGAAAATTATTTACCTATTGGTATGCCTCCTTTTCAGAATACCCTCTCGTTTTTAAGTGCCAGCCTCTCGCGACTGTCTGTGCATGATTTAAACAATGAGCTTTTACCTCGTCGCAGAAAAACTGAGAGGATAGTTAAAAATAGAAAATTATGCACGTCTCTGCTCCATGTGCAAACTCAAACAAATTTTTAAAAAATGGATGTTTATGCCAACAAAAATGCACAGATCGCGTTGACGGTGGATTCACACGAAACTAACACATTGTACATATTACGTGTTTAGTATCTCGATCCAGTCCATCTCGATCTACTACTCCAGAAACCACGAAAAAATACAAGAATAGAACACGTTTTTCTGGAAGGGCTGCCTGCCTAGATGGATGCAGATCGTGGAATGAATGTTTAGTCAGAGTGTAAACGAAGCTGCTGGCCTGCTGGAATAAAAAAAACCGGGTATGGACCGTATTTAGAATTGGTTTCGCTTTTTTCGTAAATGCATTTTACAATATACCCCGCTTTTCTTTCTTCGTAGTCCATGATCTTGTGCAATTTGATATGCCGCTGCGCTGCTGCTCGTACGTATGCATATTGTTCTCGTCAGCATATATCAACCATATTTTCTCGGGTATGATCCCTTTGTACGGAACTTCTCATCTAACACAGTTTGCACATTGTTACCCGAAGATATATATTCCAGCTAGGCGTTAGACGAACACTTCCTCGCTGTATGATTATTATACAGTTAGAGATTCAAAAAATCCTTTGAAGACTTCCAAGCTACTTTCCTAATAGTATGCAGCACATCATTACATTTTCCTTCGGATCCATAATCCTTTTCTACTTTGCTTACTAACTTTTATTCGCAGCGGAGGAAAGTGTACGTGAATCTAAGGGTTCGAGTTTGTTCCGCATATCAAGGCTAGATGGATATATAAGGCTTGCATGCCAAAGAGAATATATAGAACAACAAAGCACCATCCATCCCTCTTCTCTCAAGAAAAAAAAATTTACACGATGATATATGTACTTCTGAACATGAACATAAAGTGTACCATCTTGCCGTTGCCGTGTATATTTTAACCGTAACACATTCACAATTCATAATCCTGCCTCCACTTTCCCCCCAAACTAGGTTTCTCCGAGGATACATAGTAAAATGTGTGATACCTAGCGGATACTTCCAGGTCTCTTTCACAGAGTACACGCGCCGCCTCGCCTTCATTTTTAGAAGTCTTACGTATGCACATTACATTACCTGAAATTCAGCTGGAAAAAGCTGCTGGTTCTATATTATTTCCACCTTTACCTCATCTTCTCATCATCAAAGGGAATCTTGCTTCAAGGATTTCTTCATATTAAGGAGAGAGTACGTCCAATTGCTTAAGGAAAAAAAATGCTGTACATGGATTATAGGCACGCAGCAGTAGTACAACATATCAAGTGAAATCCATGTGCTACTTTTTCCTTTCCCTATGAAGGTTTTTACTTGTTAGCTAGCTGTTTTATTTTAGCCCTTTTGAAACAAGACGGATAGTTTTCATCGTCAGTCATGAGTCCTTTTTTGTTGCATTTCCAGGAAATGAGATGGTTTTGTGCATTCTCATTTAAAATTGGGCGAACAAATCCAACGCGGGTTTATTGCACCTACAAATATTTTCCTGTGCCTCACCATCAGTTTCAGCATCAACCCTACCGGAGCGGAGTGAAAGTTACTTTTTCAAAAATTATCTTCATCAATCAGAAAGCATCTTTGTCATCATTTCAACAAGATAATTGGAATCAAGGATATGCACACTTTGTGAGATAATACGGGAAATGCGAGTGTTATATAAATATATGTAGAGCAAGATTAGACGATGAATCAAAAGGAAATGATTATCAAAACAGAAATCCAGATATACTTCTTCCCTTGGCGTAGTTCATGCCAGTAACCCTTTTCTGCTGATGATGGTGTGACCCAACTCCCTGTTTTTGTTTCAAGTTAACCCTCTTTTGTTACTCCCCATTAAACGGAGTAAGTTTAATGAAGGGAAATTCTTTGAAAGACGAGAGGAGACAACAACGCAAACAAGATTTGTCGTGGAAGTAGAAAACGACAACGAGATTTAATACAGGGAAAAAAGCTATCCGAGCTCCGAGCCGAGCCCCACATCCAAGTCATCATCCTAATGGGCATTGAGATATGCATAAGCTTACAATACGAGTTCGGAGTGGGTACATATAGGTACACGTATTAGGTGGAAACTTTTTTGTATTATGGCCTATTTTTTTCATGTGTAAAAGCAATACTAGCCCGCCCGCTACACGGCGGCGTAACGGTAATAATGCACGAGTATTTTTTAAAGATGAGAGAATGAGGCATGGAGCTACTCTGACAAAAATATATTACAAAGCAAGCTGCCAGTCTCATTGTAAAAAAAAAACTTGCTCGCTTTGTGTTCTCTCTAGCTGCTGTTACTCTACTAAAAAAATATTATGTTCTCGTTATTTACAACTTTTTGTGTTCCACACTAGCCATCCGAATAAAACAAGTCCATCGCCTGTCCAAAAATTCATGCTTACATACTTTAATGTACATGCGATGTAAGGATGGATGTACACATTTTTATGGGAAAATGTTACCTTTCCTGGTTCATATATATAATGGGTATGGAAAGCAGGAGGAGTGGTGGGGTAACAGGGGTGGCAAGTTTGTTTTCCTAGGAAAAACTTTCATTTTCATGCTTGGCAATCATCAGTTAAGACAGGTCATTTATCTTCGTTGACCGTTTTAAAACTAAGGAGAAGATAGATATCCAGCGTGAATGCATTATATACTACGTTACAACACGAATATCATCAGTTGGTCAGTGTGTTGGGCCTAGAAGAGGGAGAAAGAGGAGGAAAAACGAAAAAATGAAACAGGGAGTAAGGCACGAGCAAGACAGACTGGAAAACGGAGATTAGTATGGAGATGGAGATCATTAACGAATGGATTGGAGAGAGATGGAGGAGGGTGAGTTGAACAATTTTGTGCTCACACATTCACATATGTTTTCCGTGTAACATGTAACGCATGTTGAAAATGGGTGCTTTACCATGGAATATGAATGTTTGTTTTAGTGATCAACCTGTGCAACAATCAACTGTTTGGAATTCATGCAGTATTTAGCTTATCTTCGTAATGTCATTTTACTAGGTATTCTGCTTTCATGGCATTAAAATACCCGTGCACAACTCAACTCGTGTCGATTCCATTAGCGCTAAGAGGTACATTAAGAATTACTCCCTTTGGCATTTTTTAAAAATTTAATCGGTGGATAGTGCCTATTGCCTATTCAGATTACTAAATTGGCCAACGCCGAATTTTCAGTATACCCAGCACCCAGGCAGCGTCAAACTTTTCACTTGTGACTTCTTAAAAAATTAAGAAAACGCAGCCATCATCACCAAAGCTAGTAGTACCCTCAAATAAAAATGTTGGCCGAACTTACACCATTTCGTGTCGATCCATCAAGTAAGATATTAAGGTTTATATACCTATATCACCAACGCACTGCGTATAATATACATATGTTACTAGATTTGCCTAATTGAAAATTGAGCTAGGTTTATATACCTACCACATACCCATATACCTTGAATACCATTAAGCAAGTATTGTGTCATTTTATTTTAGATAGGTATATCATGTTTTCCGAGTACGCATATAGAGGTTCCCATTTTTGTACGTCTTGTCAGAAGAAAGTTGATCATAACTCTGTCGTCTCTATGTATTATCGTCAGGAATGATTAATCATCTTCCCTTCTCCGGAGAAAAAGTTAATATCTGGGTATGTTCCAATTATGATGTGTTGATGAAAATAACCAAGTTTCTCATCTACCTCGTGGCTCTACCGCTGCTATCTGCACGACTCTCCGTTGCGTTGAGAAGAAACTAAAAAAGTACTTGCAATTACTTACTGTGTTGGTGGTGCCTGCTCACTTTGTCTCAGAATCTAGTGGAAACACACTTGTCATTTCCAAAGTTTTCAAAGTGCTTCTCCCATCGCCACTTTTATATGCCAAGGAAAATTATTATTATTTCTATATAGGCTTACTTACATTTTCAGAAGCATAAAACCTACCATGTGCCCTTGTAATATGTCCCTCGAGCAGTTTCACTCGCATGCATGGTATTATGTTTATAAAGGAAAATCCTGGAGTGTCAACCAGCCAAGGTATGAAGATCATGATAGTAATTGTTCGTGGAAGTCAACTTATTTTAGTCGCTTGTGCCTGGAACAAGGATCCCCATTACAATCATTTACCTAATTGATTAGGTAGAATCATGTTATAAACAAGTCATATATAAGAGTTCGTGTTGAAACCTTGTCATTAATATTGCTGAAGACTTGAAAAAGAAACGACGTCGTTTTTAATCTAGTCTCCAAAAATAGGATGAGGTGCGAAATGTACGAAAGGGCGGTGCAAGGAGCAAAAAAACTGGTATAAAGCGGAGAGTCATAGTTAAATTGATAAATTCTACTTATTATTATCATGTATATATTCCCTATTGCACCATACATGTTATAGAACCTTTATTGTAAAGTCAGATCAACCAAATTTTCGATTGCTTTATGTATCCCAGCCCTGCCATGGTTTGTTTGGCTGTGGCGTATGTACGTCATACGTTCACTAATCACTCTTCCTAGTTGGCGTACGTATTTTGCGGACGCCCCGATTACTCTATTGAGATAATCCTGTCGAGGTTGTTCCCATTATGTGGGTGTTTCCGAGCAGTTGTGTGTATCTCATCGTCATGTGTGTGTGTGTGTGTGTGTACTACCAGCGTTCCCCATCTTGATTCACCTCGTTGGCAAATCAAATCTAAAAATTGGAACAATGTCAATCCAATTCCACTTCAATTTTCCATTTTTTCCCATGAAAACTATCAACTGGGAAAGATGAAATGACAAAAGTTAATACGACTCCGTGATCATAATAGTAATTCCAGTAATAACAATAATAATCACATAACCTTCGTCGTGAATTGTAATAAGGGGAATCGCAACTTTGAGGAGAAAAATAAATTGGCCACTTCATCTCTTCCAGATACCACCACCACTGGCTTTCTCTCTCTCCCATCTTTATAATTCCACCAATGGGAAGAAATACTTGAAGACTTTGGAAAAACTAGCACAATATTATTAGCGAGTGGGACGAGCACACAACAAAAAATATGGCTGCGTAATAACATATGAATGAGCATCTTATTGCTGTGTGTCGTACATACGTAACGAACATAACATCGTAACTATTATTCCGCCAAGAACATCACAAAAATTCCACTGCGCTTTTCGATCTGTCTTCCTTCGTGGAATAAAAATGTATATATGGTTCTTAATACAGACTTGACTTTTCGCTTTTTATTCCATTTTACAGTTTTCCTCTGCTCACTCACTTCCTTCGTTCGTTCCCTGGTTTCTATTAGAGTGTCCGTACGAGAGAAAAAAAATAATGAAAAAAATCCAGATGAAATTTTGTATACAATAAGCGAAGCGTTAGTGTAGTACTACGTAGACAGACATCCACCACCCGACCCTCCTTGTCTCCCTTAAGAAAGCAATGCAACACGAGGCTAATAATGCAGTTTTCTGTATTCATTTCGTCTATTTACGTACAAGCCTGTGCCCACATTTTGCGTTATGAACCTAGCCCAGAAGATTGGAATAATATGCATAGAGATCTCCTCCTGTGTACATACCCTTCTTTCATACACATTCTCCTTGAGGAGAAAGTAAACGAGATAAATTTATGGATGGCCGCTCTGGGCTTAGTGATGACCATTTCTGACTACTAACGAAACTCGAGGCCTCTTGCTCTTCATGTTCCCAACGTCAACTACAAATTTCCCTTGAGTCACGTTATCGGTTTTGGAGAGAACGAGCTTGCTAGCTCATCATACTATTCCAAAGAAGGGGATATATATAGATACATTGTGAGGAGTGTGGAGGATAAAATATATCCAAGTGGGTACACTCTCTCCAAGCGCTCTTTCTCCATCTCCCTCTATACCATTTTCGTCGTCGTTGTCATTGAAAATAGAGAGACAGAGGAGAAAAAGAAATCTCCAGATTCAAACTAGATACATTCCATTAGATATTCCCCCTTTTAAGCTTGCAAAGAGGATATTTTTTCTTTGTGTATTTATATCACATGTGGATGATACAGCTGCTGGACCAACAATAGTAATTTCCTCCGTCTGTGACTTCATGATCTTATCAGAAAAGCTCTCTCTCTCTCTCTCTCTTGCTCTCGCTCCCTAATACACTTTATTTTTTCCAATGGAGATATGGTAAAAGATAACGCGCGGGGTAGTTGTTCCGAGAGATATTATTTCTTCCCCAGCAAGCCAGCAATCCCCATTTCTAAGCTTGCTGAGTTCTTGGAGACAGTATCCAAAAATATTAGGTGGTTAATCTACTAGAGGAAAACTGGAAATTGGAGCAATAATATAATACACGTATCCGAATATAAAGTAAGTTATTCAGGGGACGCGGCGTACACCTATTAGCATACAGAGCAGAATCGCGAATTCTATCGCCGATGAGCAGCTCCGTCTGGAGCGAACTAGGGATTGTACTCCCGTTTGAATCGATTCAAATGTTTACTAATGCACAAGGATAAATTCACCAAAATTCGTATTATTCGCATATCCCCAAGTTACAAATGCTTTGCTAGTTTTACAGTAGTCTCCGTTGTCCCTTTAATTCACAAAAAATCTTATCTTCACATTCATATCCCTGTTAATCAAAGGGATAGCGATCTCAAAAAAACAACAACTTGTTTTTCACCCTTGACGTCTTAGACAGAGCGCAGCCATCCGAAAAAATACAGAGCAACAGCGGTACTTTTTCACCAAAAGGATAAAGAGTACTGGTGAAAGTGGTCTCTGCGTTTTTTGTGTTGTGGTCCTCTTCTGAGGGAAAAGTGGCCAGCCACGAAAAAAAACATGATAATGATCACTGTCACTAGTAAAAAGAGGCGTCAAACGCGAGTTTCAGATGTTGGAGGAAAATTGCAATATAAAAGCGTGTGGACCAAGTGAGGCGATCCATATTGTAATGTATGACTACCGGAAAAAAAAGTATTTTGCCAAAAAGGAAAAAATCACGTACAGCAGTTTTATATCTACATTAGATGACTAAAACACAAAAAAAAGTAAAAAGTATACTTTGGCATTTGGCTTGTGTTTCCAGTGTAATGTGCACTCCAATGCACTTTGTTGTTTAGACGTGCACCCCACCACACCACCATAACAGCAGGTTATTACCGCTTTTTTATCTGAATGGCTCATCATCACTCTCAATTGAGAACAAGCGGCCAGGGTTTTAGCAACCTACACTACTTTATGTATGTTATTCCACTCTGTTTAGTCATCCCATCCTGTTCTTTCCGTATAACTGACCTCCCGGTCAAACACGTACAAGTTGAAGAAACCTTAAGATGGTACAAGAAAAAAATATGGAACATTAGTATCATTCAACCAACGGCATACGGTTAATGGAGAGCTTTACCAAGAAATCCAGTACGTCTTCACGTTTCGTTTTTTTTTGGCCGAGCTACATAGTCACAGCCATTTCTGCATCGTGAGAATGGATGTCAGGTCGGCCAACCATATCCATGTCAATGGTGGAAGAAAAATTAAACTAGGACTTCACATATGTTAGTCATACTTGAGAAAGGGCATTGCCATATCCCAAGAAGTAGTAATTGTCTTTTGAGGGAGAAAGGGAAAATGTCATGTTGACATAATGGGACTCAGAAGTGCTCTCAAAAGTCATTAATTGTAATGTTTTATTCCACCGTAGTATTGCTCTCCACTACACACATATTTGTGGGATGTAGGACATCATATGCACAACAGCTAAGTTGTGAAAAACTTTTGGGGAGAAAGGATCCACTGCAAAATGTGCACCAGATGCACCATGTTGGCTACACTGAATGTATACCACATACAGGATTAACCATGTTTTGTGCAGTAATTAGCAGTAAATGCAAAGCAAACATCAATCACAATAAGAGTTTTGCCCAGATTTCTCTCACCACCAGGGAGGGAAAACCCTTTTAACTCACGGAATTGTTAGCAATAAACAAACGATTTCTGCCATATTGCGCAGGTTTATTCCTACATTATTCAAATTCGATAATGATGGCGGTACACATTATATATTATGGGAACATATGTGATGTCGTAGTGCACCGAGAATACAAATCTCGTCGAGAAGCATTTAACTAAAGACTACTACTCGCCAGCATTTGCTGGGATGGAAGGGAAGTGAGACGCAACTCTAATGCTTTGTAAATGGTACGTCTAAAAGTTAGAGCCTGTCTCTCTGATGTGTATACGCTAATGTATATATCTACTTGGGTTCCCATATTATGTTTCTACCCTTTTTCCTAGTTTTGTTCTTGCCAGTGATGCATAGTTCCTTCTCAACCGTATAATAATAGGATGATTACGATGACAGGAGATGATGCCGGGGAAAATCAGACAGTGGAACATCACAAACGATACAGCAAAACTCCGGAATCAAGATGCACATCCCGTAACATAAATAGATGGGGAGCATGTTGGAGCTTAAACCAGGAGAAAATAGTATAAATGCGTAAGCGTAGTCATCATCAACAAGATGATCATCATGAGGAGACAGCAGCAGCAGCAGCAACATCAACATTATCAAAGCTGTTTGCTCCTTTCTCCATTTTACTCCTACCAAAAAAATATATACAAATGTGTGTATATGTTCATGTATATTATGGGAAGGGACAAAAAAACATTAAAAGAGAAACAAAAGGAGGATGAGGAAGAACATCGAATTTGAGAAATAAACGAGGGCCTTTTCTTTCCATCATACCTTCTCCTCCTGTCTCTATCCCTTCTGGCTTTCTTACGTTTCAAATAGGACGGATGTTAGAATTGGAAAGGCGAGGAGGATGTCAGCAAGGGAAAACGTGGAGGTTGAAGAAAATGCAGGAGTTGGAACGCCTTGCAGTCTAACTCCCTTGTCGTGTTCTGCACTTCATACTACTCCCCAGTTTTCATCACATCCCCTTCTTTTAACTAGTTTTACTTCCATGTTCTGATGGGCAACTGACGTTCACGACCTGGAACACCTAGGACGGACGGGCGGGGAAATGGGGAAAGCTTCCACAAGTTTGAATTGAAACTGGAAACGGACTTTCTACATCCTAAATCATCCATCTCCAAGCTCTTCACAACCTTGATATATTTCCAGTATGAAATGGCCATATCATATACGAATGTGTGTTCATTATTTCTTTACATGATCTGACATTGCCCCAGTCACACGACATTCAATTTCCCTTATTACGTGTTTATTACATGCCAGAATTTACTTGAAGTACTTTCACTTGCTCACAACAACAGTCGAGCACAAAATAGTTTTAATCTTGATAAGATTACATTTCACAAATGAGCATTGTACAAATTACAAATATATTGGGAGCCAAATAAATAATATGCCTATACCACGGACTTGGACTAAATGGTTTGCGCACCCAGACCGAGTTCAGCATCAGCCCCGAAAATAGGAATAGTGCAGTCAGCCATTAGAATCATTTTTGGTAATGCTAATGTCCCGTTTTATTCCTCGTGTTTCTCCTCTCTCCCCATCAACCGTTTACAAGTATGACATGGGTACAACAAGACAGCGAAAGAAAGATGATGCTTCCTTGTTTCTGTTGCTCCTCTTTCTCTTATTTCAACTGATGCGATGATGCTATCTCGGTCGGTATTCACTTCTCCTCTTCCTCCTGTTTCTATTATATCAAATAGAGCAACATGCAGAAAGCAGCAGCAGCAGGAGCAGCCGAGTTTTTTTCTTGCTGGAAGCAGGAACACACCAGCGGTAGGAGTGGAGGAACAGTGGTGGTGCCAGTTTTTCCCTAACAGCTTGAAGGAAATTCCTTCGGGAAGCTATATTGCACTGTGTAAGCTCTTTGCCCCTGCTTTCTCTGTGATGATCACTACCGTGGTACACATGTATGTACTGCTGCGTGCAGTTACAGTCATACATGAACTTCTTTTCTCTCCTCTCCTCTCTCTTTTAACAAGAATACACACGGAAAGGGGGAAGGAAAACCCGCATGTTAGCCAGGTCACAAGCCCAGTCGCTTTCAAGAGGCAGACACAACACAACTACCTACTCTCTTGTTTACTGTTAACGTGGGTGGACTATTACCAACACCACCACCACCACTTTGTAACAGACACCTTTTACCTGGTTCCCATCACCGTCTAATTTCTGGGCCGGAGGGATTCATAATATATGCTTACCCCGCTCCACCGTCCGAAGCGGGACACAAGTGTGATTTGGACTCTTTGAGACAGTGGCGAAGTGAGGAGGAGGGTAATCAGAGAGAAAAGTGGAACAGAGTCGTAATTTGCTGTAATTTAGGTGTTCATTCAGCCCCTTTAGGCAGCAGCAGGTATATATCGGGTGGGAAAAGGAATTAGGACCCTTAAGGTTATATCGTCATTAATAAAATTAGTTGTATGTACGCACTAATATCCACCCCAGTGGAAAATTACCTTTTGTGGGATTCTCACCTGCAAAAAAATATCTATCCTTAAGATAGATCACCATCACCAGCTTGCGAGTACCTCCTCCGCGTACTAAAAGTATATAGACTAATGGCAGCTTTCGCTTTCACAGCGTCACCATTGTAATTCGGCTTACGGCCCCGTAAGTAGGTGCTTAAGACGCAATAAGTGTAATCTCGTGAAAATCGTGGTAAATCAAAGAAATGCATTTTGCTTTGTATCACCACATTTAGCTCGCACAGTCTATGTACTACAGATTAACAGCAGGGACTGCGAAGGAGGGAAAAGAGGTGTTGATGTACATGGAAGCTTACATATGGCAGATCCAAGTTTTTTTTTACAGAGCAAGAAGCTGTCAAGGGGAAAAAAGGGTATAAGGAGAATGTGCAGAAATAGTTGAGCAAATAAGCCAATATCATCAAATGGCTATTTGGAACTAAGCTTCTTTTCTTTTATTTTTTCCCTTCCTAGTATACTGTCCACTTTTCTCACCGATTGTCTAAAGAAAGGGCGGAATACAATATATATATTATATTGTTCTTTGTGAAAACACAGAGTCTCTGGACGCGTAAGTAGTATTGTAGAAAATCGACTGACGAAAAATTTGTAAGAAGTACTCTTGAGGGAGGAAGTGAAAAAAAAGGAGTGAATGCTTTCTATCTCAGTTTGTATAATATATCAAATGAAGTGATGTGGTATATAAAATGTGATTTTCGAGATCCGTCCACATTTCACCACTGAAATACAAAAGGGGAAGAAACGGACACTAACATGGCTCTACTTTGGCCAGAGTTCAGCTGGTAAGATGTGAAAAGGAAGGAGGTGGTTCTGAAGATTTCATGTGGAGGACTTGGAGTTGGGCTGCTTGGTGATGTTGATGGTGTTGAATTGTGGAAGGGATTTTCCTTGCAACCACACACAACACTAGCAAACACACTGCCACTGCGATAGGCAGCCAAACGACGAAGAGGCTTTTGTTCTTTTGACGTAATGAAAGCTCTTTGTCTTCTCGTGGCGAGTGTGATGAGTAAGTGTGTGCCAGTCATTATCTGTCTTATTTTATACAATTTTATACACGTGATCGCGGTAGTTGGTAGACGCCCAGATGTATATGTTAGCAAGTCTATGCACAATATTTCGGAAGTAGCTCCCTATCGGCACGTCCGAGCCTCATGATTAGCCCAGGTTCCCCGTAACGAATCCACAGTCTAACTAAATTCATTATAGCACAGTAGCCCATTAAAGGAAGATTGATTTTAATTAAAGTCAAATAATTATTTAAAAAGTTTTTGTTGATTTCTTTTGGCAAAATGGCCTACATTTCCAAATTATTTATAAGAAGATCCCGAGGCCCAACGATTTACATAAAGTGCAATAAAGAGACCTTTTTTCTCGCTAAATACCAACAATTTGATTAAAGTTTATATGCACACACTAGGACTATAATAATACGTTGAACTTTCCTCCCTACAAAAGTATCACTTCCTTTTATTGCCGTAGTATACAATGATGACTACAAGAAGAGAAAAAAAAGTTAAGTTGGTTTGGAACAGTCAATAGGATACAAAGATTTTTCCCTTTCCGAGAGGAGTAACTGTGCTAATAGTTTTCTTGACTCCTTTTTCCTTCCACTTCTTTCCACCCACTTGACTGTTGCTTTGTTGCTCTCAAGTTTTTTTTTCTGCTCATTCATCCAGAGTGACTATCACGACTAGCTGTTTTATCTCGAATTATCGGGAAGCTAAGCTAATAACACTAACTTTTTAAACTAAAGTAGTAGCAAACGGAGAGTGAAAAAAGTGGATTTCGCTCTAGAATTCATTATAACGGAAAATCCCACCAGGAGCCGTAAAAGTATCATATTATGCACCAAAAAAGTAAGAAATTGAACGATACATTGAGATTTTTTCGTATTTTTTCAGCTGTCCACCATCCACCACCTTCATTATTATTCTCTCCAGATAGGAAATAACAATGATAATCCCAGTTAACTAAAAGAAAGTATGTACATCTATGCATTTTATAGAGAATTTTTTTGCTCTGGAAATGAATCCAAAACCAGCTAATGTTATTGCGATACGGTGTGCCACTGTGCGGTAAAGTGCGAGAGAGAGAGAGACAGAGAAAAAATTGAAGATCCGGATTTAAGCTAGCTTTCTCCAGTGACTTCGTCTGTGTTCGCTGTTAGTAATTGTGTGGAAGATATAAAGAGAAGTGGTAGAATATATAAAGTGAGTAGAGAAAAAAGGAAGAAAAAAAACTATAGAAAAACTGCTGACGCACCGACCAAACTACCAACCACTAGCCACACAATATATCCAACCGACGAGAGACCAAAGTCACAAGTGGCACCAAAACTTTTACCACCACTTGGGCTTCTATTTGCAGCAGTCGGAATATTATGCTGAATTTTCTACTCTTTCGCCTGTGACTTTATTTTCATTTTTTCCCTTCAAAAAATATCCTCTCTGGCTTAGAATCATTGTGAAGGGGGAGCGTGCATTTGTGGAAAAAAGATAAAAATCTTTTGCACACTTGAAACTCGACGACACTTTCTCTGCTAAACACGTTCCATTTCTTTCACATGCATACACATCTCCCTTCCTGTCGGCTAGATCAACAGCTGGGAGTCAAACTGTGGAACTGGAACCATGTATTTATTTATAAAATTATGCATGAATAAACCATTCACACTTTCGCACAACAATAGACTGTCAACGTCAATGGTAGCAGTAAAGCAAGCAAACGTTTTTTAGGAACTGGCTTCTTCTATCTTCTTGAGATTTATTGATCTATAAAATAGGATGGAACTAGAGTAACTTCCTGCTCAGAATACACAGTGCGTGGAATACATTTGTTTGTGAGCGTGTGAAAGAACGAAGAGTGCGTGCTACTTGAAGGATTCTTGACTTTCCCGTGTGTTCCTTCAACTCAAGCAATTATTGTATTATTGCTATTAAACCGGCAAAAAATAGGAAAACGAGATGGCCCCGTTCTTTAGAGAGATGCAGCACTACAGTCGGATCCAGCGGTGGACTCTGATTCCTTCCACGCTCTCATCCTGGCTGTGTCTTCAGCTCCTTTTACATCTTGTTTTCATTCAGTCTGGTAACGTGTTTTAAAATATTTACAAAAACCAAATTTTGTAGTCAATAGTCTAGGTCTAGATTAAGACGCGAGAATAAAGAATTACAAGAATTTTTCGAGGTGACAATGAGGATTCTTTGAAACCTCTACCCCACTACCCCACCCCACCCTGTATAAACATGAGCTATACGTGTATGCATACGCTATACTATTATTTTTCTAAGAGCGCTGTAGGAATTTTCCTGACATGACCCCATTCTCGACGCATTCTTCGCATTATAAATTGCCTGACTTTCTCGAGACGATCCCTCCCGCATTGTATATTACAATTACATCACTCGTCACATGCTATCGCATGGAATGAAGCCAAAGTCAAAATGTATAAAAGTAAACAAAGTGCCTCGCCTTGCCTTGGTATGTTATAATACACGGCACAGCACACTCCTCCGCCGACACGGCATACCTTTCACATGCATTCCTTTCCCTGTCTCGTCTCCTTTTCAGAGATTGGAAAGGTGATATAGACAACCACATTTGACTTTTTGGAGTACTCATTGCACCGTTACTGCATACTTCATGAGGGTGAGAAACCGACCAATAAGTACGCTCAAATGTTATTTTCTTCTTAAAAACATGAAAGGGATTCTTGCCGTTTTCGCAGACCCATATACCCACACACAAAAATCCACTTTTCCCAAAAACGTGTACGCGTTTTGGTGTAACTTCTTGCTAGGAAAACAAGAATCTACAGAGAGCTTTGGAATATTTCTCAATCTCAATGAGAAAACTTACTATTATATCCATGTATAGCCCGACTCTTGGAATAACAATAAGAAGCATATTAAAAGTTGCATTCCATTTGCACAATGGTCCAACCTCCCCAGGTTTAATTATCCCCTCAAAAAGTAACAAATTCTGGAGGGAGAAAGCAGGATAATATGAATGTAAATTGTTTAATACAAACATCCAGCTACTTTTCCGTTCATTTACATGAATGCATTTAGAGAGCATCTCCATCTCTCCGGCTGGTAGCTCGCACAACTCTAAGAAAATATTTAAAGAGACCGCAGGCACTGCGAAGAGAAAGCACGCCCTGTGTCAGCATATATAATAGTCGTAGAGCCACACTTTCTTGTAATACTTCTCACTTGTTCTTTCTCTGTCTGTGTTCAAAAACTCTCTACATATTTACAAGCAATTCCCCAAAGAATGAGTTTATGAATTGCTCATTTGTTGCCTTTTCCTCAAGTGACTGAGCACTTGAATGAAAATGAAGTGATGTTAGGATTCAGACGGTGATATGGACCAAGTATGAAGAATGAAAGTCCCAACTTGTGTTGCAACATCATTCTCATCATCATCATCATCATCATCATCACGACGAACATCACATTCTATCACCTTTTTTCTCTCTGTTAGGCCTCTATATATGCTGCTGCTATACTTTCATTCGAGGAAAAAGCAAAACTCTAAATTGGCTTATGTCGCGTCGCTATGCGCTTCTCCTCGTAATATGGTCTGGAAGGAAACTAAAAACTACTTTCTCTCTCTCAATACAATGAGAGAATGAGTGAAAAAGTTGCGTCTTCTTGTCATCCCACTTCTTATTCTGTAATCATGTAAAATATACATAAAAACCGGGAAACACTATTCCTTATATCACCCTCCTTCCTATATATTTTTTGTATATACCCCACCTTTACTAACTTCAACAAGGATGTGATGGGTCGACAATCTTAAAATTTCGAGTTGGAAACCGTTCCCGGAAAAAGTAGCGCGTCTTCCTGCTTTCACGCTTGAAACGTGTCAACGTTTGCTGGGAGGAATGAGTAATGCAAAAGCTACAAATACTTATATACATACGCATACAAAAACCATCCACTATTAAAACTTTGCATCAGACAATACACACAACACCCCACCATCACCAACGACGGTGTGTATAATGATAATAATAGAAGCAGGATGGGGCTCCACGCCACACACTACCACCAGAAAACCCTAAATGAAAACTTTGCTTACTTTTACTGTCGTTCCCTCTCTCCCACTAACTTTTTTTCTCCCTTCCTTCATTCTCCTTAGCCGCCTTCGTCTTAGGGAAAAAAAGCCCTGGTGCTCTTCCGCTGGTATTTCGATACAAAAAAAAACTTGTATGCACAGCTACAGCTCATTCTTCAAACAAATCATGAATTTCATTTCATCAAAGTCAAACAATTATTTCCCTATCAAAGTGTAAGTAAAATTCTTGCAAGAAAGAGAAAGAACACGCTCTGTGTGAAGTTGTGGGAAGCGGATGAGAAGAGCGGAATAAATTGGAAACGTGACGGGAGAGTGATTCACAAGGATACAAAGAATAAAATATATAAAAAGAAGTTGAGGCTTGATACGGCTACTTCGCTTTAACCGGAGGAGCAACACCCTTTGGATGTGTTGTCCTACGGGGCTTTCCCTCCGTCTCTCTACTGCTCTCCGTCCTAAGCGAAAAAAAGTAGGGCGGTGTGGTGTGGTGTGGATGAAAAACATCAACAGGAAGAAGAAAAAAAAATGCGAAAGTGAGTGGGAATCATGTGAGCTGAGCAGGATGCTTAAGGGATTCACTGTCTTTTCCTTCTAAAATAGCATCAACATTATTGAATAGAAAAAAAATGACACGAATTATATACACGGAAAATAGGGGACCCCATCATGCATCTTGATCAGGGATACTGGTCGTCCTTCCAGTAAAACTGTTTTGTACTTTGGCACGTAGGGAACGTAGCCCGTGTTTGAATTCATGTATAATAAAAATGCAATAGAGATGTATGCTCCGTACGTACCTTAAGCATATTACGCCTCCGAACATTGAACACTTATTGTAACGAATGTAATTGGAAAAGTGGAATTGACGAAAAAAAACCGGTATTCTTGGAGGTGGTCTACACAGAAAATTGTTTGCTTTTACGTGATTTCGCACTTACCTATTTTGCCACAGGGTTACAGGCGGGTGGGATCAGGCAACCAAATAGACATTTGGGAGTGGGATTAGCGAAAAACAACCAAACTGGCTGTGTTGTATGGGTACTCATGCGTATTTTATATTCTTTTTTTGTTTTTGAACAAAATGCATCTCCAACATTTATTCCCCATCACACAAGGAGAAAATAAGCCAAAAGCTTAGCTAATCCTGGTTGATACGGTGCAGAATCTTTATGGCCGATATAATTGAAACAAGCTGTAAACACAATTTTTTTTCAGTGTGCTCAGAGAAGACAGGGGAATCGGTATTCTTTATGCGCGGGTGAAAACCTTGGGATTCTTTTCTTGTCTCCGCTGCAAGCAACAAATGCAAATAGATTTCGTAAACACTTAAAAGATTTGGTTTGGAACATCCCAAACAAGAGATTCGTCTTCAAAGGACATTTCTTTCAAGTATTTCCATATTTATTACATTACACAGTGAGCAAAGGAGACAAAGGAAAAGTAAACAGGGATTAGGTGCCACTTTTAGAGAGACAAAAGAGCAAAAAAGCGAAAGAGTGTGAAGGAAAAAGACCAAAGTTCAATATTGTGTTAGTGGTGGTGGAATCTAAAATTACAAGTGGTAAAAGTGAAAGGCACCGCGCGCCTGCCGGATGATTCCCTCTACGAATATAGTTTTGCTGGGACTACTGGGATGCACAATGGGGTTGGGAGGAATGGCAAAAGAGTGTGAAAATATAGTAATCATCAAACAAAAATGGTACTTTTTGTTAGACGTATCTGATCAGATGATGACATGACATTCCGTATTACGCACACATGCCAATAAAACGCGTATTCCCGTAACATGATACACACGTATATAATAATGTTTCATGTTTACTTTGATATCGATGGCATTTGAAAATACATTGAAAATACGAGCAAATTGGTGCATCCATCTCCCGCGCTTCCGTTTTGCATCTTGTGGTGACTACCAACTACTGTAAAAGAAACTTATTTTGGCTTCACTACCCCTCCTTAGTGTGCCAGTGAGTAGAGAAATCAGCATAAAAGCAAGTATACGTACTTTTCCTTTTATTTTTTTTTTTGCTTGTGTTTAGCAAAGGCACTTAAGGATTCCATCCAGTCTCCGATTCTTTAGATCTTCCAAAGATAAATATATATATGTGGAGCTAGCTGACGAGTGATGATTCTTTTCAACTGCGAGAGATTTGCTGATTTTTTTCCCCCACACAGACACAAGCTCTCCCACATTTTCCCTATTACAGACTCGTTTTTTCCTACTTAAACGTAATCTACAGAGAGAGAGATAAGGGGTATAATACAAGGAGAAATTGTTGGGGTGAGGAAGGAACAAAAAAGAGACAGGCGAAGGCGAAGATGAGTAGCATGCCATCCATGCATTGGATCATCATCATCATCATCACCATCAGCACATTTAAAGGAAGCTGTTGGCACCAAGAAGCAAACAAAGGAGGATTCCTTGAAGACTCATATAAGAACACAGCCCGCTGCTCTCTTGTACATAAAAAATATATATACGTACGCAGCTCCATCCAACTCCCTTCGTCTTTTTCTTTTGAGTATCCAATATCTATCAAAAGGGTTGATATGATGATCCCTTTTCCTTGTCTGTCTCACTCTTGATCATATTATGTGCCTTGTGTAAAAAAAGACTCCCTTTTTCAGGAGAATTCTCCAGAAGGAGAAGACTTTGGGAAAGTCGTCGTCGGGAGGAGCTGGAATTACGTAGATTGGAATTTATATTGGCTGTTTTCCCTTGATTTCTCTGTTCCTTTGATTATCTCTCCTTGTAGTTCGTGTGATGTGATGTTCTTGATGATGACGACGACGATGATCATGTCCCTCAGTGGCGGCGGTGAAGTAGTTAAAGCAAAAAAAAAGTGAAAGTGAGAGGAGAGGGTATATAAGGTGGGGTGGTGTGCTACCATTAGGTGTATTATAAATGTCGTGTTTTTGGCTTCATTGCCATCATCATTACATCATCATTCCGAGACTGGCAGGGTGGTGGTGTGGAGTGGAGATGGGAAACAGCTGGCAACATATCTCTCTCTCTCTCTCTCTATCTGTGTCTCTGGACATGATATGTTTGTGGTGTAATAATGATGACGGTGGGCATGAATGTAGCCGAAACTTTTCCTCTCTCTCGTTACCAACATCAAAAATAACAAGAGGAAGTACCTTTATCTATCTCCTTTTGGTTGTGTATGCAAACCCGATATACAATATATAATAATAATATAAATGATATAATAAAAAGCATGATGTTATAAGTTTTCTGTCTCGTCGACCAAACATCTGACACTTTTTTTTCATAGGAATGTTGGTGGCAGTGATGGGACTAAGCCTGGAAAGCATTTCCGTTCCTAGATCTGGGATTAAAGGGAGCTCTGTCATTCTCCAATGTGAATATCGACTGAAATCTGACGAAAAGTTATATTCGCTCAAATGGTACAAGGATAGTCACGAGTTTTATCGGTATATGCCCAGTAATAGTCTACAACCCATCACCAAATTCCAGCAAGATGGTGTCCATGTTGAAGTAAGTGTTACACACTTTTGTCTACAAAATTCTCTGAATAATAAGGTGCGGGTGAGTACATTATATAGGAAGGGGAAAAAATCAATTTGGCCCGAAGATTAAACTGTTCTAGTTCTGTTTACATTGTATTACGTACGACGATGATATGATATTGAGTCTGATTCACATCCTTTCAAAGGGGTAGGGTAGCAGTATAGGAACTACGTACGTTGTATCCATAATGAAAAAATATCAATCTAGCCCACACAGTTTATATACGTTCTTGTAATATTATTATGTTGAAACGTGAAAATACAGTTTTTTTTGGATCGAAGTAGGTATCTATGCTAAGTTTGACGACAAAAAGGGTGTACGCAGCAGTAGGGAGGGACGCCAACAAAAATTAAATTACATGGGAATGTTTATGATGTAAAAATAAGTGGATTATATTATCTCCAATTTACTTTAATGTTTGTCAACAATCATTGTATTTGTAACATGAGCTGGGGAATGCTTTAAACAAAAAAAAAGTTCCTTAGAGGAGAGAAAACGATCGTTGTATAACGAATGTCGACGTGTAGTAGGAATACATCCAGATGAAAAACCAAGAGTGAAACGACATTTGAGCTCCTTTCTTCCTCTTTCTCTTACTTTATATTGAGTCACTCTGGAAGATAGACGTACTACTACTACTCCATGTAGATGTAGAAGCAAGAAGGGACAAATGGGGCTAAGGAATTCTCATCATATCATCCAGCTTACTAATGTTTATGCTTTGTGCTCCCAATGTTTTCTCAGGGAAATCTTTTCAGTTTATGGATGGACGTGTGCAAACACTACTAATATTTGTGTTTATACTAAATATGTGACAAGAGAGGACGAGAACATGTGAGATATTTGGCTAGTATACAAAAATGGTGAATAGCCTCCTTCTTAGAGCAGCAGCAGTTTCATTCAGTCATCATCAGGCATAATAATATCCAGAGCATCAAAAGAAAAGGCACTAGCTAGACAACCAGCCAGCTAGTTAGTTTTAGGTACAACGGAGCGTAGAAGACGAGAAAAGCGGAAGAAAAAGAAAGCCAGGCAGGGATGCATGCATCCGCTCTTGTTTACACGGTGTATGTTTTTCTCTCCCTCACTTGTCTCTTGTTTCGCTGTGCATTTTTTGTCGTTCATATGCTTATAGGGATGTAACTTTGATATACATTTTTTTGTGACAGGGCGTATGGAAATTTTGTCCTTGTACAGGTTAATGTTACGGTGTTTGAATTTAGACTGAGGCAACTTATTTTTAAACGTACACATGTAGCACACAGCACGACATTGCATGTCATGAACATTTTCCGTGAAAAAAGTAGGGCGCACAGTCGACGTAGTAATTTGGCGTAGTTTAGCTGATTTTCCGAGAATTCCGCGTAAATACACAAAATTACAATGGTTTACAATGATGAAATCGTAGTAGTCCGTATTTTCAATTTGCTAACTGTTTTGTATCCTCTCCAACAGGATGTTTCCCAGAGCCAGGGGCAGGATAACAAAGTAGTATTCAAATTAAAGAATTTGGGATTGCGCAGTATGGGTGTGTATAAGTGCGAAGTTTCGGCGGATGTAACTTATCAAACCCTAGCAAAGGAAAGCAATCTTTCAGTGATCGGTAAGTGTAAAAAATGCTTTGTCTGCACATTTGTTTTCAAGAGGGGAAATTTTGCGAGAAAGCTCAGAATCTCAAGGACTCGAGCTTTTGGAAGCAGAAAAGTTACCTCAATTTGCATATTTATGTAATGTATGCATAATACCTAAGATGAGAATATTTACTTTCCATTTTTGCAATTTGTACAAATGTATATTTTTTTCCAGTCCTTCCCAACCCTCGACATCCTAATCTTGTGAACTTTCCCCGGCAAGGGCAAATGGGTGACAGAATCAGAGGAAACTGTTCATATTTCACGAGTTATCCACCTGCTAATCTCACCTTTTATGTTAATGATGTCAAGGTAAGTACAACAATCTGCATGACATGCAATGCAATACCGTAAGATAATAATAAAACTCTAGCAAGGAGTTAAAAATCTTCTGTGGAGTGGACTAATGTAAGGTGTAAGCGGAAATCCGGTTTTCTATGTCACCATCAGATCAGAAATAATTACCAGTTTCGGCAATGCTTTATTTGCTTCTGTGAAGGGCCGCCGCATGTTCAAAGGAGGATAGAAAAGTGAATTGCAATACCAATGAAAAAAGCAATCACCATCATCAGCAGCTCACACAAAAAAACTTTCATTCCAAGCCGCCTTGTTCTAACCCAAAGCAATTCCTTTTTTTGCTGATGCACGCAAGTATTTTCGATTTATGGCTTGCTTTTGTTTTCAGCCTGACAGAAATCCTCCGCAAAGCCGTGATTTACCAAATGTACAGCTTATTATGAATAGCATAACAAGCACTCAACAATGAAGAGGAAGCCTCTTGTATGTCTTTCAGATAAAGGCGTCACACCCTCCTCCATTCATGTTTTGCATTGCATGCCTGGAAAACCAAAAGCCACTGTGTAGCTAATAAACAAGTTCGAGTTCCATCATAACTTTTGCTAATACAACAAAAATCAGAGAGAGAGAGAGAGAGAGAGAGAAGCCCGAGTTTAAATCCAAAAAGGCACAACACTTCAGACAGTAGTCCATTGACTTGCTCCCTGTTCACGGCACGGTAGGTTTCACCAAGTGGAATTGTGCAACGAGGTTGAATCAGTGCTAATAATGTTCATCGACGGCGAAAGCACATTTGAAGCATGTAGACACACTCTAGGCACGTAAGTACTCACGGGGATGTTACGCAAGTGTGTATCATCATCACAGATCGTTTATAAAATATACATATAAACCACGCATGGATAGAGTTTACTGATTTCCCTCCATTTGCTCACAAGTTTTTGTGCAATGTGGGCTGCAGTGGAGGAGAGAGTAGGAGCAGTGGGGAAACAATAAAAAACTGAAAATGATGATATAAAAGTAAAAGTTGCTGAGAGACACTCACGCACTCATCATATAATAGAGGGAGTGGAGGACCACTTACTAGTTGTAGTTACACAAGCCACTTATTAACTACTCGGGGAATTATATCGAGGAAAAGTATGTACAGTTTTTGTGGAGGAATGTCCAGATGTATACGACTTTTTACTCGTTTAGTTTCCTCCTTAAATAGCGTACCAAACGGGAATGAAATGCTCAGATTGTTTATTTCTAGTCTGTTTTTATTGCTACACTCCACTGCTCTTTCCTATTCCGCCACGGTTTTTTATTTCTTCAGTGGAGAAAGAGCGGGCTAGTTCTAATAGTTGTAAATTGCGTCAGAAATCCACTCGTTTCCCCTCATGTGTACATTTTTTATGCGTATTTATATATCTGGTGGACTCTGGAGCGGGCCTTGGTAATAATTATATAGTTTGTCTGACTCAAGGGTAATTCCCTTGTCAAGAAATGCTACCGTTACGTTCGTTATATATTACACAATCATAAAACGTCTGCAGTGATTCGCATTTTTTGTGTAGAAATTCATTCATATTTCCGTTGAAAGTAAAAAACATGCAACTGCACGCTTGAAAATTCCCAGCAATGTGCAACTTTTGCATCCCGTCCCGTCGTCATATACCTCAAACGAAACGATTTTTACCTCTGTCACGTAATATACCCAACCAAACACACGCATTAGTGTTTAGTGAAAGTATTTAGTAACCATGCAAAATCTCGCGTGACTCGTAACAAAAGAAATGCACGAGTTTGATAACCCACGTGTGTGTGTGGTCCAAGTTCCAACCAGAATTGTCATGTTGCACCCAAATCACTTGCAAAATGAGGAACATGCACACATCATGAAACAAGCTGTTATCCCCAGAATCACCGACAATAACAAGCTATATCAGGAAAGAGTAGCTTTTTCCTTTCCCCTCGCCTCGACGGGGTTGGAGTAGGTATTTTGGAGATGGAAAATTTAGAGATACATATCCATTTATTCCGTACATATATTCCCTGCCTCCTCCACTCCACGCCAATTGCATAAATTCTGAACACTTAGTAGAGTGGTGTGTGATGGCAGCAAGTGAATCACGAACAGGAACAGGAAAAAACCGTTCTCTAATAATAATCACGACTCATGAACGATCCGACCTAGAAAGGATGTGAAAACCTGTGCACAATTCCAGTGGAAGAGGTTTTTTTTAAAGATATATATACTGTCTTTTCTCCCTACATTACATCACCCAAATAATATACCTAGACACCCCACATGACAGACGTGAAGATACACAAAGAAAAGAATTGGAATATGGCATCATTGCTACAAACTCTCTTTCTCTCTTGCAAACTTATGCCTTACGTACGTACGTACCACTACTCCTATGCCAGCAGCTCCAAACAGAGAATTTAGTGGGAACGTGAACCAAACACACGCTTTATTCATACACTCACATCCATATAACACACAATGAAAGGGTTCTCGATCCTGTCAGACAATTTGATGTAGTGTGAGTACGTGACTTTTACCACAGTTTTTCTCCCTTCTTGCATTTCCTCTCCTCTCACTTTCCGATGAGATGAATTTCTCTCTTCACTTAAATGGAAAAAAACTCTGAAAGTGGATGCCTCGTACGTGGCTCCTGTCTTTATCCTATATAAGTATATAAATATCTATATACTTTTTTTGGTACATATCTCTCCAGCTATTTTCAGTTAGTTACTTTTTTTTAGTTTTTACAGCGCAGATACCCCGTTATAGAAAAGACTTTAAGTATTAAGAAAAAGCAACAGAATATTATCCCAGTGGTAGTAGAAGAGATAGTTTAAGAAAGAACTTCCTTCCTTGCTCCCTTTCCTTTCTCTTCCCATTCGTTTATCTCTTACCTTTTAATGCAGCCTCGATTCTTTTCCAGCGTTAAGCTTTTCTCATTGGGGCATCAAAACCGTTAGCACTTTTTTTCTGAAATAACATGCCCGAGTCAGAGAGAGAGAGAGAGAGAGAGAAAGTGAAAAAATCCATGCGAAATAAATCCGCTGTTAGCTGCAACCCATAAATGCGGATATAAATCTGGCAAAAGAGGAATATGACGACAGGTTGAATATCTCTTTTTTTCTAGAAAATGCTTAGAAAGAATGTGTATTTTATTTCTCAACCTGTTTTTTTGTTTTATATTATTATTTTTTTATTATTGCTTCTCCAACCCATTATATCAGCACCACTTTAATATCTTCTGTAATCGTGGAGGTGAAAGTCGTATATTAACTGGGAAAAGCTGTGTATATAATAATATCAGGTGCAGGCTTTGGATGAAGCACACTCCCGGCTTACTAGCTCTTTATCACTATCACGAAAATTTTCGTGATTTCACAAGGCAAAAGTCATTTCCGGACGAGGTTCCATCACTAACATCTTCCCATTTGCCTTGTTTCATATATTTTTCATTATATGCTTTCCCCGGGTTGGAGTGCACTAGCGTCACGGGAAGTAAGTAGAAGGTATATTATATATACATATAAGGGATGGACAATGCACAACGAATTTTCCAATGAAATGTAGTAACCATACGGTAGCTTCCTGACGGCGGCGGAGCACTCTTCTGTTGCGTGCTCTCGTAGACTCGTCGTGACTGCGGAAACCTTGTTGGTGTTATTCTTTGAAAATTTCTCGTTCTTACGATAGCATCACATCACTCCCTTCCCATATTACCCGTGTTTATGGGTGGATGACAGGAAGAAGGGGTAACTTTGATCGCGTTTGAGATTCCCGATATTCCACCGCCACAGAAACAGATAGGGAGGGATAGAGGAGCAATAAATGGGTTAGGATAGGGTGGTTTCTGGATTCACAGTTGTGAATATTTCGGCGTCCTCAAACTACCATTTTTGTACTGTTTTCTCAACTTATCTCTTTGCTCTGGTGTGCTGTGGTTCCACCTCCGGATGTTCTTTTTACTTTGGACTAGCTATATGGATTTGACAAAGTTGTGCATACCCGGTTTGGTTCTTGTGTTGACAGACTACTAAAACCGCGCTACTTCTCCAGACCCAACTTATCAGTTTTCCTTCCCGTCTAGTCATCCATCCGCTTCCCATCAATTTACACGTCCCTGGTTCCATCCCCCTGAAAAAAAAACCAGTAGAGCGGTGCTATGTGATCTATGATGGGTTGAAAGAAATTCGTCCTGCTTTGTGTATATTCACTCACGTACGTACCCCATTCGCAATTTATACAGAAGTGCATCCTCCCCCTCAAAAAATAAATGTAGCTGTATTAAAAATATGTATTTTATACAATTTTTCATTCACTGGGTGTAAACGGAAGGGAAATTGCTTTTACACTTCCGATCGATTGATTTTCCTTTATGGCCCCTATCCTACCTTTCAATTTCTTCAGCTCCAGTTCTGTTTTGTAAAATCCCATTGCGCTAAAACTATGCCGTGCCTATTTTCCCTTCGTATGTGCATTTCTATAGAGGTGAAAATATTTACCAGGCATTTGATGTATCGAAACATACCATTTTGAGGTTTATCATCTTGTAAGCGGTGCAAATGTTTTGGCTGGTGCATTTTGAAACTTTGTTTTAGCTCCTCTTAAAAAATAAAATGCACAACTCCTCTAGTTTTAGTTCTATTGCCTCCAGGAGGAGAGAAAGTTCTTTTTCCTTCTGGTAATATTCATAATATGACAGAGGATCCGTGTTGTGGTCGGATGTACTCATTTTTCTCTTTTTCTCTCGCTGTGACTAACATTTTTCATTGTACTTCGGGTCATAATGTACATAGGATTGAATAGATATTTTCCCAGAAAATCAGCCTATAGATGAATGGAGTGGGAGAAGGTTGAATTCAATTTTTGAGCTTTGAGTGAGTGATGGCAATTTGTGACGTTGAGTGAAAGGCACGTTCCTCTCCCCGGGTGGTTACTATTTTTCCCTTACATGTTATTTTATCTACATTTCGCGCGTGTTTCTCTTCACATATATTTTTTCTCTCGTGTATCTACCTATTTGCACACGACGGTTTGCTTACTATAAACAATGAAATCGGCTAAAGTACAAGACAACCAAAGGAAACAGGAAGGAAGAGGAGAAAAAGTTTGCCCAAAGTCTCCCCATTCTTTTATTCTTTGTGTGGGAAAGTCATAACGAAAAGTAAAAGGTTACTTTTTTTTGCTTCGTCTTCTTGGGTGGTGTTTTTGTTGTGTTCTTCTTGGGTGATGGGATGTGGTGCGGTAGCTAACTGAGCGATGTATGAGCCTACTGGTGCTGACACGTCTGACCTGACATCCTGCTAAGGTGGAGGCAGTCATAGTAGAAGAAAAAAAAACCCGATACGCAGAGGTTTTTGTTTTCCTATGTACACCTTTGTCAGTAGTCGCATTATATGTACTACTACCTGATTTGTAGAACAAAAGTAGGTTGTTACACAGTATATAAAAGCTTTTTATTGTCTCTCTATATTATTAGAGGTGGTGGTGGTGGTGGCGTACCGAAAACTCGCTTGTCTGCATGCTCCTTTGCTATTTCCATTTTATTCAATTTGTCAAGACTTGTCGACAGTGTTGACTGTCAAACATGATCATGATCACGATTTTGTCATATCCGGATGATTTACTGTAAGGAAAAAAAGGCTTCTGGCAATGCATATATAGGAGGAGTAAGCAAGAGTAAGAGTATGCAATGGGCTGTGTCGGATCGGATATATGTTTTCCAGAGAGGTTGCTTTTGAGCCCACTCCAATATATTGTGAAGGAAAGCGGGTGTATATTATGTGTGCATGTGAGTGTGTGTAAAATGTGTTGTGTCAATGTCAATAATATCTTACTTTCTCTTTCTGACTTGCCCATTCCACTCAACTCCTCTTTCTTTCTCCAGGTCAATAATTCGGAGGATATGAAGGTGAAAATGTATGAACCTCAAGTGGATGGGGTCATTGACGATTACCACCTCAGTGGTACTACTCTCTCGAGTAGTAGTAACGGAATTGGCAGGCAGCATCAGTATCAACAGCAACATCAGCAAATATCATCATCCTCTATAGGACGGGATGGTATGAGCAGCGTACAGTTTGGCTCCAGCTCCAGTAGTAGTGGTGATATCCGTTACACCCCAGCGCAAACATATACGTCCGTTTCGGGAATTGAGTTCCGACTGGAGCGTCACCATTTTGAACGGCATACCCTTACCATCCGTTGCGTGGCCAGTGTGGTAGATCAAGTGTGGGATACAGTGGCCAATATCACTCTCCACAATTACCAGCCACGACAGTTGCCCACCTCTGGACAAAATCGATATGCTTCGGGTAAGATGAGATACCACCGTGCTCATTCCTTTTTCCTTTTTGCAAAGCTACTTACCCTATTAGACGTTACAGTAGGCTCAAATGCGCTAGCATTTTTTTGTGTGAATAACCGTAGCTATTTCAGTTTCTTTTGCTATAAATGCTCTGATACGCTCTCAATTTAGTAGATATATGAGAACGGGTATACATTTTCGCTGAATATTTTCGTATTTTGTTTTTTGCCCCAGGATCATCCGGTTATTTGAAACCATTCCAAAGTTTTGCTACAGCGTCTCTCATAGAAAGTGTCCAAATGGCAGTTATCACCTTCGCCTGGGCATTCACTCTGTGTTGAGTGGAAGGTGCTTTCATCTCAAAAAAATACAGGAACTCGATACTCAATCACTATATCCGTTACTGTCGATTGGTTTTTAAAATATCATCCACCTTCCAAATCACTTTAAGCAAAGTAAAACGTATACGGTATCCAACAGCGGTTCCGTTACCCAACAAGACGACACGACACACTTCCCATTTTACACACTTTGCGATTGGCGAAGCGAGGGGAACACCAAAATCCTTGGGAACTACAATGTAATTGTCTCATGACCAGGACGGGCTTGAAATAGGCATACAACTTTCATGCTTCATGTTCATGTGAAAAGTATGTATTTGACTTGTACTTATATAATAAATGTAAAAATTTTGGATCCAGCAGATGTGAAAACTCTCAGTCACAAAGAGGATTTACAAGCTGGGTTGACTTTTCGGTTACGTGCTAATTAACGTGTATATATAGCTACTAATCAAATAAAATTCGTAGTTTGTAACTTTAAGTTAGTGTTGTGTATATTTGTACATATATTTAGTTTCCAAGTCTTGCAGCATTGTCCGTTAATCATCTATCTGAGATTATGGTAATTACAAACATGAAGTTTGTGCCGAGTATTATTCATGTTAGCGTGTGTAAAGTAAACCTATACTACTACAATGGTAAATAAATGTACATAATAGGGCTAAGTGAAGTCGAGTCAGCAAATATTTTATGCGTTAGAGTTCGCTTTGATTGGAGCGATCTAAATATACTTGGATTCAGAAAGAGGATAACTGTAATTTCTCGTAAGTGCTTACTGAATAATAAATTCGTATGAATGATTTAAACTATGACATGACCTTGTGAGTGTCTAACTCATTCCATAATGCTTTTGCAAAAGCAAAATCCACTTTTCCAATTCGGGAACCTACACACACGACGACGGTTACAGAGCAAAATGATCTAAATAAGTGCTGCTTCACCCAAACTGCGGCATTCTCTGCAGAGTCCCACTGTAGAAGGAACTCAAAAGTGGAACAAAGCATCATCACTCCTCGACATCACATCGGCATGCACAACATAATCCCAAAAGTCAAAATATTAAGGTCGCGTGAAATACCAAGTGTGAGTAGGGAAGGACCAGAAAGATTGGACTCATCTCAAACTCATGCAGCTTCCCTGTTTTAACTATTCACAGTTAACCCTGCTTCCTCCCTGTCCATCTCACTCTGCCAGGACAATAAAGCTTCTCTAATTTCATCGCGTTTCTCCCTAATAGATTTTTCCCTCATTTCATTACTAACTGTGGGCTGTTATAAAGAAACGTGCATTCATTCAGAGACAGCCACTAACGTGCCTTATGAAATTTCCTACGCATTGACACTGATGATGCGGCTTGTTGGAGAGTCTGAAATTATCCGGTATACGTTGAGGAGTCTCACTTTTTGGATACTATAATGTACATTTCCCCCTTCGTTCGTGGCAAAAATGATCTCGACGCAGTACACTAATTTACCCAAACAATACAGAGCCTTGCTTCATTTACAGCTGCCAAGAATTAGAATCGACTGTATTGTGCTGAATATATATAGACGAGTAGACGAGTATGTGGATATACACCAAACTTTTACTCGCCGTAGTTTATATCCCAGTGTAACTTTTCCAACCTGACAATAACATCAACGGCATAGCAGCGATGTGGTTGAGGAGTACGTTAGAGACTGTTGGAATGAAAAGTGCTTTGGAATGCAACTTGAAATCCCTTAGAACCCGTTAAGTGAATCCTCCAAGTATTCCCCGTATAGCATGTATTTTTTAAGCACTATCTCTTGGCTATCGGCTTGTCTTCTTCACGAAAAGTACAAGTACCACTGGGGAAATTGTTCCCTCCTCGGGAGAAAATGGAATTACTAGATCAAGCAAAATTCATATGTACCTACCTATTTCACAATATAGTTTTTTCTATCTCGATGTTTCGGTTTGTGCCCAAGATTGTATATATGATGCCGTTAGCCAGGAAGTGGAAATTTTGTGCAGTAGTGTGCCAGCTTGTTAGACAGACGAGTGGTGTGTACAACAATAAAATGGAAAATGCATGGTACATTGCACTTCCCAGCTTTTCTCTCCATGCATGATTAGGAAAATTAGGGAATACGTATGGCGGATTTTTAGGGATATAACATATCCCTAAGCTTGTATGCATATATACCATCAGTGCTGGTGGAAAGATTGGTTCAAGGAAACCGCAAATGAATAAATACGAGGAGAAAAGCGAGGAAGTCATCGTTCATAACGGCAATATGCATAAAATGCACACGTACTAGAGGAACCAGTCAGCTGCACGAGGATCTTATTCCTTTTCCTATTCCTCACAGCGGGATACTGGGATACTTTCCACTGGCCCCTTTCACTTCTGGGAAAGCCGAGTTATTACATTATTTTCCCATCTTGCTTGTATTCCCCTTTAAGTAATGAGTACAAGAGTAGACGTTCGAAACCCTGTTGGAGAAGGAAAGTTGGGAAGTAGACAAGAAAAGGCTTGGGTGTTGACGCGCTGCGTTGGTGCAAAATGTGATGAGTTTGTTGGGCGGGACGGGAACCATCAAAAGTGGTAGCACAATGCGTGCATGCTCGGTGCATGCATTTCTGTTACGTTTGAAATGTGCATTTTTAGGATATTTTACTGCTTTTCGTACCCAATATACAAAAAAACTGTACGGTGGAAGGTGTGATCACTTCAAAGAACTTTTAACTAACTACTTAGCATTTACATGTTTTATCGGTTAGAGATAGAAACATCTGGAAAGAGATTCAACTTGGGGAAATGTTAATTTGTTGCATCGAGAAGGATAATATGTGGCATTCACCACAATTGCTCACGCAATGATTTTTTAATTCTTTCGCTAGTGGGTACACTAAAATTATTTAAACAAGTAGAACACGACGAGTTTGCATTTTAAACATATCACATACAACTATAGTACAATAAATATTATTACGAACTATTTCTCTAATCGCATGAAACCAATTCAAAATAATTGATTGATTAGTTAGAGTAGTTGGAAAAAGTTACTATACATAAGCAAAGATTGAACTGTCTGAATTAATTTTTAAAAGACTCCACATAAACCTTTTCCACGAACCGAACGTAAAAAATTATTCTATCCGAAATCGGGATTGTGAGAAAAAAAAGGGATTCATTTATTCTCCCATTTTTCGAGTAACTCAAACAAGAGGCAGTTTTCAAGAGGATTGGGCAATCACTATAAATGAGTATATTGCCAGGGAGGAAGGAGGAAAGTGTTGTAGCAATGTTTGCCTTCCTCAGTTTTTAACCCTTTCCTCATGACAAGTTATGCATCTACTAAATGTGATCATAATAATATTATAGTTATAAGTACATGTATTATATTCGCCATGTGTACTTATAAACTGTTTCCATTACTTCTTCCTATTGCTCTTTTTTCTATTCTCTTGCCACTATTAAATGAAAAGTTGCCAAGTTTCCTGTCCCCCATCTTCATTCTGCTCCTTATGATGACTATGTATGGCGTGCTCAAAAGTGCAAACAGCTCATACTCATGATGATGATCGTCTTTGTCGCAGCCGCTGGCGGTTTTGGGCAAGGGACCATACCACCTCATCACTGTATGATGCATGTTTCCGCCTATAACAGTTTTGGAAGCGTCATAAAAACATGCAAGTGCCAGTTATAAATGTACATTTTAAATATAACAATAGAGTCGCAGCCAGCCACCGTACCGCCATGGATTGCAACAATGGAGAACATTAACATTCCCATCCAGATATCATAATATTTCTATACTGATATTGCTCCGGTCATATCTTGTAAAACAAAAGATATAGTGTGGATGACTGTAAGTGAGCAGGAATAAGAAGAGTAGGAGAGAGAATACTGGGTTTCTTATTGCTTGGCTTGGTTTTCCATTCCAATTTCTTTCCTCACTTTTTTTGCTCTTTCGTCGCTCCCTTCCCCATCCACGTTCTCTGTGTGTGTACATAGCGAGTACATCTGGGAGAGGGAATAAGGGTTTGTTTCAGTAATGGGTTATGTTTATGTACATATTCATATAATGCAGCTACGCGAGGAATCTGGATAGGAGATAGAAAACGGATGGGATACAACGGGTGGATGCATACATTATGTATCACATTTTATGAGGTTGCAAGTGTGCAAGAGAGTCACACGGGAAATATAATTCAGAAAAGTTTAATCAAACATCTCCTTTTCTTTTTCCTTTTTTAGTCGCTCCTTATTCCGCTCTCCATTCTTCTTCATCTTTTCCTCCTTTTTTACCAGGAAATCTTACAGCTTTCAGATAGATACCTTCAACGAGTCTCCACAATGGCTAGAACTGACATTACCTTCCAATAACATTCAAATTCAACCACCTCTCCTGGCACATATATCAGAGGGCTTATGAATATATGGATATTATCATTACACATTACGGCGGATATTATATATGATGGTGCACATGAATTTATCTATATTCCCTACATTTTTCTTTTTCTCGACTCAGATAGAGGGTAGTAAATTAATCGGGAAGGGTAAAATGGGTTTTGAGGATTTGGCTAATTTACCTTGTGTATGTAATGTGAGGAGTTTCAATGAGGAAAGAAACTTTTTCTCTACTTTCTTTATCCGAAGAACAATGTAGAGCCGTAGCGCTGAGCTGGGATGCATGAATGACTACTGCTATGACATTAGACACAGCCACCCGCCTGCTCTTATTCTGCAAGATTTATCCTGGACAAGTTCATATCTAAAAGTCACAGCAGATACTTACTTTGCTGGTAAATCCCGTACTGTGAATGGCTTGGAATGGCGGATATTGTAATCAGGTCGTATAAATATAATAACGTTAAAAAATTGGACTATGTGTCGGCAATACAGGAAATTTAGAGGCGGAGGTCTAGTTCTAACATTTATATAATTATAATTGTAACGGGAAAGTTGCTACAAAAATTACGGTATTGCAAAAGTACAATGCATGTGTTGAAAATGTGGGTTCCGTGTATAGGTTCCAAAAATACAAGTACGGATGAGAATGATAATCATGGCTGTAAAGAACAAAATCTAACTTTTGATAAAGGATTTTAATATAGTAGTACATTCATGTACAGTGTGGGTAAACCAAGCATATTTCCACACACGATATACTGCAAAACGATCCAACTAACATTAATCTGAATAAACCAAAACTCTACACAGTTACATGCAAGCTAATTTGGTAAGCTAAGTTTGGAATTAGTACGCATACGCACTTTGAAAGCGAGGATAATGCAGACAGGAAAATACTGATTATGAGATGAAGGTTTACTTGGTGTATTTTTTACCAAATCGGAAAGATGATAGCGTCATATAACAAGCCAGACGTGTATAACGTGTGTAAAATAACCCTGGCCCGATGTACTGGTATCAGTGTGGTCTTCTGAAAATAACGTAAAGACGTGGGTGAGCGTCGTCGTAGAGGTAGTAGAGCCTGCTTAACGTAATTTAGTTTTCAAACCTGAAGAGGTATCTTTAATTTCGCCAAAATCCAAATACCCGTTTATTTTTAGAAGCAGAGTACCATATAGAAATAGCGCATGTGAGAACCACATGGAAATCGTGTTAGTTTATGGAATGCAATGAAAAACCAAACTATATTTTACATTGCTTCTTTTCTTACCTTCCCCAGTGCAACTTTGCACATTTGTTACACTTAAAAAGTTTTATACATATCGCCGATGAAACCCTAGACAAACTATGGGTACTCGAAGGAAAGATAAAAAATCCAGTAAAAACGTAAAAAACAATGGTGAAAGATTGTTCCTTCTGAAAAAAAGCTGTTGAATATAACATTTTTAAAAGTTATCGCAACAGTGGATTTTGCATAATCTCGCTTGAGAACGTCACAGTGGACAGTCAACTAGCAAATTTCAGCATCAGCATATTATATTTACGTGCACATACGTACAAAACTAATTGGATACCTGCAAGTTTGATCATCCACAGTTGTGGTGGTAGGTTGATGAGAGTGGTAAAATTACTATTTTTGTGAAAGCAATCACCGGTTCAGTTTCAGATTTTCAATATAAAGGATCACCACGGGTTTTCAATACATGTCGGCGAGAAAGATGATTCACGCACAGTGTCTCATTTTCATAGTGTTCTTAAAGAATTCTATCCCCTGATTTATGCTCCACTAGCCGACCATCATGAACTCATTGGTTTCAACATGACTGAAAAGGAAGAGCGAAATGAGGAAGAGGGAGAAGAAAAGAAGCACAGGAAAATAAAGATTTGTGGCCAAAGAGATTTCCTCTACTTTTGTCTCGGAAATAATACCACGGATGCCATTTAAGAAAGGATTACAAGTGAATCGTTTTCTCGTGGAAAAAACGGAAAAACCATCTCCTATCAGACTGCGCCTACTATCACAACTATTACCCAACAACATAACCGTATATTCAGTGGCGCGTATATATATATTCATATTATATAACTTTAGGGGATCGTGTAAGCATATAAGCCAAATGTGTAGAATGAATTCACGTTTCCTCATCGTGACCATGTGTTTAGAAGGAAGGAGGCTTTAGTGAAAAAGACGCCACACTGGAGTATGTATACGCCTTGCCTTGCCTATGCATTCACCAAAGAAAATCTTGATAAGCACTCTGACATGGTTAATAGTTGCTGTGTACGTATGTCCTCTTAGGAAAAGTAGAACTAAGCCCTGCCATGTACTTTTATATCTGGTTCATAATGTATTGTGTAGATTTATATCAAGAAAGGGCTTGATGGAGACATGGTATCCCTTGGAACAATAAAATATCTGTATCACTACTCCACACACTAATGACAATGATTGAGAAAATAAAGAAAATCCTCCCTCCACATTAAAACCCTCTTATCCCATCTCAGACGCAGTCGTACTCTACACAACTTGGCATATAACAACAAAGAAGACCGTAAGCTATATATTGTGCTAAAAGCGGACCAAATGGGACTTGCTAAATTCTAGAGAAGTATATATTGTTGTAGGGTGACGGAATGTATTTAAAAATTGATGCATGCCTTAAGTTTTGTGGGAATCTGGGGCAACGATCTTCAAGCCAGCTTAACGATGTATGAGATGCCCAGCTTGCTGGGTATGTAATATGCTTAAAGGCCGCCTGCAAAGAGTGTGCGACAGGCTATTCGAATCTGAAAGGATTTGTTAGATTCAGGATGGTAATTTTCTGTCCAACAAGCAGCTGCTGCGGTTTCTTAAGCAGTAAACTAACAACAATCGTCGTCTACTTGAACAACTGCAACTATAACTAGCGCGAAAGTCATTAAAAATTGTGCGTCTATTTAATCATACGCAGCATCAGGTAAGTCATTTGAAAGGGTGCGGCGGTACTCTTTGTGAGGTGCACTCTGAGTATTTATCTTTAGTGTGTACAAAAAATAAAGTTTCCCGTTAGTCCGCTTTTAAAAGGAATTTTCTAGTAGTGAATCTCACAGGGATGGATATTGCATTGCAACAATGTCCATTGACAATCATTCTAATACCACTGAATTTTGAAAATGCAATTTTTCCATTACGTGCTCAGCCTCCCAATCCCAATCTAGGGAAAACGCAATGTCCCCAGTGAAATGAACCCTTTTCTTCTCCACGCTCTCTCAGAAAATAATGAGAGAAGTGGCATTCCAATAAAATCCAGTGAAAAAAAGCACGACAATGAGGAAAAGGAGAGTGGGTATAATCTAAAAATAGATTTTCTTTTCGAGACGGCGAAAAAAGTACTCCAGATGGTTCGAAGAGCCTCTAAAAAATCCCATGATTATAGACCTTGTAATACACATTAAGACATTGTATCCACTTGGACAATGGACCACTTGCACTTAAAAACGACAAGGAGAATGAGAAGAAAGGCGACAGGTCATTCAGCGACAAAATTGCTGTTTTCTCAACTAAAGCAGGACTTACTTACGATCGTTAGTAAAAAAGTGATCTGTCGACCTTTCTTTTTTCCTTTTCAATCTTCTCGTTCCATTTCCACCTCCAAGAGGCAGAGCATGATAGGCGATTCAGGATCACACGAAATTCCAGTTGGGTCCTCCAGAGACCATATAACATAATATGGGCAAGTGGAGAATGTAATACGGTTTTTATGTTGCTAACCAAACACTTAAAAGGTGACCAGTGTGTGAGTAAACCACGAAAAGAATACTTCACACCTGATGTGACCACCACCCTGGGATGTTTTACAAACCTCAAATGTACTTTACCTCTTCCTCTCCTGGAGAAAATATGTCCGGCTATCTTGAATAAAATGCAATATAATACGGACGGATGTACCTACCCTGCTGAAATATTGAATGCTGGTATTTAGCACGTATTGATTGTCAGTTGAAAACAAGCGAAGAGGACGACAGTTATACGACGTTACCCCCACCAAGTGGAGCAGTTTTGCTCAGCCAGTGTGACTCGGAAAGACAGGACAAACGGATCTCATGTAAGTAGTTTCTTGTAAACCCCTCCAATTCCTGATGGCCGCTTAAGACAAGAAAGCAGAAAAAGGGAAGTTCTTTCTCCAGACCGCAGATATTTATGTAAGAATATGGTTTTGAAACTTATTTGTGAACCTCTTGAAAATGGTATGGAAATTGAACCACCTTCACACCAAGCATGCCCTCCGTCGTATAGTCCGCCGTCCGTGGCACATCTGGACTTTCTAAATTGCGCTCAATTCCATTTCCTTATCCGCTCTCCCTCCAATTTCCCTTCCAACTACTGCACTGGTATTTTCTCTCTCGCTTTTTTTATTCTATTCTACTTAACTGTTGAAGGCAGAGGGAGCCATTAGCAGTTTTCTAGATGCATTAGTAACGCGAAATGAAATACCCATCTTGTCACGATTGCACAGAGAAAACAGCCCAACCCAGACATGCTCAACATTAATGTAGTAAAAAAAGCAAGACATGGGAAAAGGAGCATTACATATATATTGACAATACCATTGGCCATCCGGAACTTATGGCAATAACAATACTTTTTTCATGTATCTGCTTCTGACTCACTGTGAATGGGCGGAAGTACGCAGTTACATTCACATTTTGGGTGTGTGATGCTATATACCTATGCACGCAGACTTTTATAAAAATGCAAGTTACTTGACTTTGGTAATATCCCTCTATTTACACGGCATTACAGTGAGATCCAACATAATCAGGAAGTGGAGATATATATACACAGGATTTTTCTTGGTTGTGTGAACACCATATTCATACACACTTGCTATCTAGCGTCCATTTGCCTAATAATATTCTTCCCATGTACATATGTGCATGTGTACACATCTCCATTTAACTGCTGACCATTTCACATTTCCCAAAGTCGTAACCATAAAAATTCTCATCTGGTTAAGTATCAAAAAGCGTTGATAGCCTACATCTCCGCTTTCCTCGTCATCTCCCAAGTCCCACTTCTTTTACCAATGATGAGCTAAGCTGATGTACTAAAGCTTTTCCATTTACGGAGCAACACACATTTTGCTCCTCCTAAAAATGTCCATGTTCAAACTCGGGCAGATTTAGATACTCGAGCGAGGGTTCAGCTTATCTGAGGGGAAAATCCAGTGGATACTGGGATAAATGAGGCAAGTGCAAAAACCAGTTTCAGGTAATTAATTAAAGATTTTTTTTGAATGAAACTCCCATTAATGCTCTGTAGCACTCCACATTACTGTTATAACGGGTCCGAAAAGCGTGAACTACAAGGAGAATCTGTGTTTTCAGAGTCACGCATCATATGAAATGGCAGTTGACTGAAAGTACCAATATCTGGATCCCGGCCCGGCCGCCTGGACCCTTACTTGCTGCACTATTCCATAGAATGGGTAGAAAGAGAGCGACAGAGAGTAATGCAAAAAATACGAGTGAAGAATTCCACATTGGAATATCTTAACAGCCCATGTATTCCCATGTCTCTAAACACTCTTGTCATTTATATTACCAGCAATTTTTCCTTGTTACCTATTTCTCTTTTTAACAGCTTTAGTCCGGCTCAACTAGGTATATCCGAGTATCACGGAGGACTCAGGCGTGCAACTTGGGTAATAAGTCTACAGGGGTGGATCGCATTACAGGAGGAAATTGGGACCGGATCTTTATAAATGTCCCTTTTTCACTGAAAACGGTCCACCAGAGGTTTGCGTATGATTGCAGGGAAAGCTTTTTTTACTAGCAAACCACGCTAAGATTAGAAAACAAACATAATTCATATCTTTTATGAATGTATACGGATACGCCTATACCGTCAGCCCTTGTATCTACCCTATATTTCATGCATTCTTGTATGAAAAGTGAAGAGGAATGGTTTGTTTTCCTTTCCACTTTTTAAAACCTCGTTGCCACCTTTTCCACGTATTCTTGCGAGAAAAATAAGCAGTTAAATGTATAAGGACGATAAGCTATGGTCCGCCTCCAGATTGTCCTATTATGCATTACAAATATCCACTTTTTTACGCATCCTCCATCAATACCAAAAAAGATGCATCCGAGGTATCTACTGTGTAGGTATGCGGATGAAAACGGGTAGTTATAAAAATTTGTGCTTCGATCACCGATTCCCAGTTACTTTATGACAGTTTCTGGCAATTCCCTTTCGATTTTGGGGCAATAAAACCGTTTAGAAAATGGAATATTATGCCGGATATTATATATAATATCTCCACTTTAACAAATAATATACCATGCCGAATATACGCCGCCACGTCTGCTACGTCCCGAAAAGATGTGAGCACTACGCGCGACGTACAAGGCCTTGCGTATAAAACATGTTCATTCAGAGATTGTGTATTCCGAAGGTAGAGCACGGGATGTTCCTTTTGCATCATGTTAAACTTTCTTCATACATCGTACTGAAACTCGGGTATGGAATCGAGTAAGCTATTAGTCTCAAGAATGAAAAATATGAGGGGGCTACCCAACGAATATATAATTTTTTCGCTATGCCTTTTCCTCTAGCTACAGTGTACACACAGCAACTCCCCACAGTTTGTAAGGATAATGACGCATCTTATTTTGTGTGTGTACAAATATACCGGGCAGATTAGGTGTAAGCTATATATTATATGTATACTTTTTTGCACAGTGAAGGTCCTTTTTATTCATGCCTTCTTTCATACTTTCATCCCATTTCGGAGAAAGACCTTAGCCAAAGTCTTATCTCATCATTACTGCTTTCATGCTTCATATTAAGATTTTCTCTAAACTTCCTCTATACTAAAAACCTGCATCCGCATTGGCACTTGCACTTTCCCCTTATGAAAAAATGGTAGGCAAGAAGAGGCAGCGAACAACGCAAACCGTATTAAATTCTCCGTAAATAGGAGTGGTGCAGTCACGCATGATGTTATTATATATCTTAATACAGCGGATTGGAGAAAGCTGTTTGTACACAAGTATACATAGATCCTCTCGTGATGCACAGAAAATGTCAGTTTTGAAATATATGTATATACATGTAGGTACTACTCCGAGCTAGAAAAAAACGTTGTATAATATAGTATGTAGTAGTAGTAGTAGTGGCATACAAAGATTTCTTTTCCGTTCTCCTTCCTCGCATATCACAATTCACCACATAAACGTATTTGCTCGGCACTGTATCTCCTATTTCCCATCCACTAAGACTGTCTTACTCACTTCCAGTCAAAAGTTTCCTACTTCAGTAGTTGTAAGTAGTAGCGGTACACATCCTGGCAATATCGGAGGATATGAGGTTGGAAGGAAAATTTTGTTAAAATTTCCTTATTCTTCAAAAAATATTATGAATTCCTCCCCCGAGTCTCATTTCCTTTTATAACTCAAACGGGTATTTTAGGAGAGGAGTTGTAACTCTTGGTGGTGGATGGTGGATGTGATGGTATTGCGTATAAGGAAGTTGGTAGGTAGCTCCAGGGTTGACTAAAAGAGGAGCTGCTATCCTCCGTGTAGGGCAGTGCAGGGAACCTACTGGTTGTCTTATTTTAAACAGAAACTCAGCAGGAGCAGTGTTAAAAAGTAAGTTATTGTGGAAAGTTTTTTCGTTGCAAGGAAAGCAACTCCCAAGGCAAAATTCATTGCTGTCTTGGATAAAATGCAGTTGTGTTTGGGTGGATGTAACATATTTGTATATTATGCAAAGTTTTGAATACACCAATTTGTGAGTATGAGGATTCGCACAGAATACTAAATAAATTTGGAGAAAAAGTGTGACGGATGCTGGGGGTTTTCAACAAGTTCAGAGTTCTCATTAACATTTGAATTGTTTGCAACCATGTATTATTATTACACAATGTTTTATACAATGTACAAAGGAAGTTGTACCTAATTGGAAGCTGATAGATGAATATATTTTGTGCAATACGAAGAAAAAGATCGGGCGGGATTCTCTCCTACAAGAAATAAAAAGAAAACAGTAAATGATGAAGGAAAAGAATGGGATGAAAAACCAGAGTGAATGATGGCAGGAGGGGTAAAGTTTATGTGACGCTCACGTCAACTCAAGAATATTGTCGCAGTTCATCTTCACACGTTCCCTTAATCACTGTAAATATGAAGGATTTGACGAGATGAAGCTAACCTTGCGGTCATTATTCGACTTGTCACGAAATACGAAGCTGCATGCTGCACACCACAAGTCATTGCAGTCTTACTAGCATTTCGCTTCTCTTCGGGGGACTCCCATCCAATCTTCTTCACTGTCACGAAACAAGCAAGCAGTCGGCGATGAGGGCAAAAACAAAAACAGTGCAAAGGTCAAGACGACATTTTTTAAAGGGAAATCTTTCCGTAAGTAATTTACTTCTGGAAATCTCCCTTCCCTCCCAACGATCACATTGTGTTAGTTGCAAATGCAAAGAGCGGAACGGAAAAGGTAGGGGAGAAAGTTTTTGGACGCCGGCCATGGCACAAACAATTCGTGCTTCACGTAGAAAAAAACCATCCTCTCAAACCAGTGACATTGCAGATGCACCAACATCTATCCTGCAGCGACCACATAGAACATGGACCATATTACTTACCTTTGGAAAAAATAGGATGAAGATGGCATGTAGTAAATTGCACAATTCGTTATGTTGAATGGCCTTGGTTTCATCCTGCCACTCTGGATTAACCATCTCGAGATCACTTTTCCAGACTTTTATCTTCCGTCTTCATATATACCATCCAGTATATTAGGAACACCGGAATGGACCTTTTTCTCTGGAATTATAGAAAGGGGAATGAATAGAATGAGCTGGACATAAGAGCTGGAACTGGAAGAGAAGTTGGGGGAATCAGAAGACATTTATCACTTGACCCCTTCCCACACACCACCTCCACCATCATCACATCATTGTGTTTCCTATGCATAACCTTAAGCCAACTTTCGACCTACGGTAGCCATTCCACTCGGTAAAACGACTTCCTCTCCTCTTTGAACAGTGCAAAATGTACTCAACTGGTAAATTCCTAGTGAAAATATCAAGCTAAAATGAGAAACAATTTATTACCACTTATTGTGCATTGTTAGCATTACTTTTGTATGCTTTTAGGGTGCATAAGAAAAGCCATTATGGGGCGACAAAGGATAGGAAATGGTACAATGTCATTTCTCCACGTTTTATAGTTGCTTCGCTTAGAAACCCAGATTAATCTGAGTGAGAACGAAAAGGAAAACAATTTATATCGTATTGTATAACATGTTACAGTTTAAGCCCACCACCAAACAAGCGTAGTAACGGGATGTAAGATTGTTTATAGCTTAATTCTACCTTTACGTGCGACCACACACAATGGAGAGATGCTTGTACTCTGTAACACTATACATATTTCATCATAAGCTGTGCACTTTGTGTGCAGATAAGTAATAATAATAATAATAATAGTATGTGATGATGTCTATACTACGTCTTACATACAATATCACTCATAATCAGCCATCTCGCCTTTCATTGTCACTAAACTCATACTTTCCCGAAGGATCTATTTCCTATTTTTTAAATAATATTTTTAATAATAATAGACTACCCAAAGCGTGGCTATATGGTTCGGGTGCAACATGATGTGTTTAGTAAATAATTTAATTGTTTCGTGGCGCTGGCATACCTGGAAATGAGATATTATGATATTAAATAGGTATTAATCTTTCTTGCTTCCCTTTGCACTTATTTTCATGCTGAAGCTATTCAGCTAGTTGGGCCTTAATAAGGTGTACTTACACAATGATTATGTGTGTACATACAACGAGAATTACGATTCCACGAAGATACTATATATTGACGCTTGAGTAGTACTGTAGGTATGCGATTAAAAAGTTTATATCACACTCGATAATTTCTATATATAGCCATAAATTTAGCTATTTATACGATCGATGTTATTTATAAATAATTTCACGACTTCAGTAGAAAACACCATACAACTGCGTAAGAATTCCAAAGAATATCATTATCATCATCAGTTGAGCACTATTTTTTGTTTTTACTTTTCTGTCCTTTCTTTTTAAAAACAACTTTCCGTTTCGCTCGCGAGGTAAAAGTATCCATCCTGCGGAGCCAGATTTCTGGCTGATCTCACACACTATCATAAAATCCACTGAACCAGAAATTATAACATAGAGTCAGCCAAAAAAAATATGTTCTAATACTTTTGGAGCACTACACAGATCATCATCTGTATGCACTGGTTCTGTTCATATCTCCGTGATTCCTGAAGTGCATTCATGTCTTCTCAGAGTGAAAATCCTCATATGCACATACCTACTCTTGTCCTGGTATGGTACACCTAGAGCAGTATTATATATCTCTCTTGCCTTTTCACTTTGAGAATTCATGATATCCTCCAAAAGATGTATGTAACTAGACACTTTCGGGTTTGAAGAATAATACGGGGAGGAATTCTTTGGGAAAGGTATTTTATTTAGTTCCATCTTTTTTCTGAGTGAATAGTAACCAGCAAGCATTGTACTGACTTTTATCCGATTCCCCTCTTCTTTTAACATCTCTCCACAAACTCGACTCTGTTACACAAGTTCAACAAAGAGAACAAGTCGTCCGGAATGGAATACCTTTAGTCAATGTTCATATGCTCAAAATGCAGTCTTTTACGCTTGTCTGCCCTTCTTTTTCTGGTTGCGTACACGGTTTGCATGTTATCACACTGAATACGGTTATTGCATCTTACTGATTGAATGATGCGACTGCAGAGGACAAATGACGCATGAGAAAGTGAGCAATATTCAATAGAATTCCGAAGCTTAGTATACCATCATAGTTCGAAAATCCTTTGGCATAATAGACATTTCTCGTATGAATACGTATGCAGAGCTTAAGAAATTCGCATCAGTGATTTTATTCATTGGACCGCTCCCAAGGAAAGTCAGCTAAACATACCTTTGGAAATTCACTTTTCTCTTTAGGTGAAAAGTGGATCTGTTGAACATAGAATTTAGATGGGAAACATTCTTACTTGACTTAATTCAGAGTTTAGCTGTATAGTTTTTATCCTGTTACGAGTAAAAATTGCGTTTGTGTATTAAGGGTAAACGAGTCTACTGTTGTGGTTCATTTTGATTAGGTGCTTGTCCAGTTTGCAACAGGAATATTTCAATTGTAAAGATGATGTTGGTCATGGATGCAAAAAGTGTTCTTGAAATGAAGAAAATCCCTCCGACATTAACTCCAACACGCTCAGTTGCCAGCTTTCTCTCAAGTAGTTCCAACTTCATGGAAATCAGTTACAAGTTAGTGCAATATCCGCCACGACAGGAATTTTAAAAAATGGCGTAATTACAAATAGAGTAATTGAATACCGAAATCGAATAACGCGATGATGAGGATTTATCCATGACACGAAGTATTTGATGTGCATTTTCATGAATTTCCGCTCCATAATATGTCAAGATAACTGTTCTCAAAATTATCAGAGATGACGTGCAAAACGCATATATTGTTATTGCTTGTCCCTCAATCCCCTTCGAAGTTATCCACTGGCAAATCTGCACAAAACCTAAACGATGATGGATGCCATCGCAGGTTTTAATATAAGTAAAGCAATAGGAAAATAAACTAAATGTAACTTACGTGCATAGACATTAGTAAAATGTTTAAAACATACGCTAAAAATAAAAGCGGTGATAAAAACTCATTCAATTTCCGTTGCAGTTGACATAACTGCTCGAACTCGGTTCGAATTACTTCCCAACTCACGATAGTTTTATCCTCACCGTTCTCTATGTGTAAACGTGACTCAACCAAGGACTTAAATTGTGTTTACATAGTCTTGAAAATAACTGCCATGAGAGCATCCATGAAATTCCATGCATAAGACATAAACGCTTGTCTCGTCAAAATCATTGCTAGAATGACGGTGCTGTAGGGCAGTGCAATTTTAACACCCCATGACTCGTGAATCCGTACTATTAAAGGTAAATCGGAATCTGAAAAGAAGTTTAGA
>JAANSN010000089.1:0-97051 GCA_036850665.1 Dicranocentrus wangi | reverse complement strand
TAATATATATATAGGTGTTAATATTTTAATTTTATTTCGTATACGTTAATGCCTTGTCCTAGATAGATGTAGGTAGATGTTCGTATGCACTTTTTACACAGTCGTGTATTCGAACCAACAATGCAACAATTCGCTTCTATAATAAATATTCCATTAGACATACCTTTCTCGATGCTTTCTCGTTAAGCATTTCGGTTCTCCTGGGAATTTAGCCAGGAAACTTGTATACATTACATAATGTGGTATTACTGGTAGTATTTGTTTTTCGGCTACGTGTAAGAAAGAAAGTTCTAAGCCAACTTTCTCTTTTCATTCATTTACATGACTTTTTCATTGTTTACACGTGCAAACACTAGATATCTTCAAAAGGCCAAGGGCGAGACATCTCCAAACTCCCTGACAAAAGCAGCTCTCAGTCATCCTTATCCTTTCTTCTAATTGTAAGTTCGAGTATTTGTTCATCTCGCTACCACTATAATTCGTTACAACTCCCACCCAGAGCTGCAATATGCCTATACCCTATTGTTATATACTGCCACTTGAATTCGTGAGAAAAGTACATCATCAAAGCAGATTATTAATTTTTGTAATATATACGAATCTTTTCTAGAGCTGTCCATCATGAAACGAAACGAAGCAGGGAATAAGTACAAAATGAGGTTGCTTTGTCTGACTGGTCCTCTGCTGTTCATGCCTTTTCATAAAAACAACTAATACAAAGAATTTGCGAAATAAAATTGTTCATTCCATTCATCGCTTTGTATTATTCGGCGATGCTTGCATCAAAAGTTTCGGGGTTAGTATGATTTCGTTAGGAACAATTGTTAACCAATCGTGTTTATATGTAATAAAGCAACGCGTAATTTTCATAAAAACTTGCATTTCGCGTCCTCCACTCCTTTGCTTTTCAAAAAATCAATAAAACTGGATACAAAAAAAATCACATGATTCGTCTTTATGGAAAGTAACTTTATTGCCAGTTCCTGCATAAGTATAAGTATAGGTATTTCAGTATTCATGCGGAATGATCGACGTATTTTTTTATTTCCAAATAATTTGAATGTGTTGGACGTAGTCTGGATGGTAATCAGACTTTTAAAAAGCTTTTTGAGGAGCTTTTGAGTTATCGGCCCTATAGATTCATTTACAGAGCACACCAATAATTATCTCTTATCTCCACTACTAAATAAGTAAAAATGAAAGCGAAATGCATTGTACAGTTTCTGCGAAAATTTCGTAAAGACTTTGAACAAAGGAAACTCGTTTAATTCAGTAACAATAGTATATAGCCCGATGAAAGAAATTCAATAATCACTTTTTAGAACAAAGATAATAGAAGCAACTCATTCCTCCTCATCGCAGTACAGCAGCTTCGAGAAGAATGGTAGTGTAAACATGAACAGGAAGCCTTGATATGTAGTTTTACTTGTTGGAAGACAACTTCCCATACAATATACGGTGCGGGCGGTATATATACATAAATAGCACAACTAAATATATGCTAAAAATAATAGCTGTTTTGCCTTAACTGAATTGAAAGAACCATCTAGATCGAAGCAATGATTCAAGAAGCTCGAGCTCCTACTAAATTCATTATGCAGATCTGAATACACGCATCATTTCCATCCTGTTCCTGTACCCCTATACACTTCAAAATTCATAAATGCACTATTTGAATTTACTCGTATTTGGATTGTGCTTTAGGGTACGTAAAATTATTTGTTTTCCTGATTTTGTTTGTTTATGGCAGATTAGATTCCACTCATCATCACTGCCCTACTTTGAGCCCTATCCTCAGTTAGTTTTCGCATCGACACTGACACAGTTTACGTCTATCACTTTTGAAACTACCTAATTTATTGCGCAGCTGAAACAAGTATTGATTTACTCGTGTTTTGTGTTTCAGTCCATCCGAACTGGAACGAATAGACCGGTTGACCGATTTGTCCATTTGACACAACGATTCCTTAGGTCATTGGTAAGGCACTGAATGATTCTGAGGCAAATTCGTCGAAGGTAAAAAGGCAAAGGCGTTTATACCTTCATTATTAATCCATGAATGCATATGCAAGTATGCAAGTTAAGAGTGCTGGAGGTAGATTTGTGCGCAGTACTTGATTCACATTAGGATTACAGTCCGCTGCATTGGTATCAAGTATCAACCCCCAGAGTGGTGCCAAAAATATATGCTTAATCCTTTTACTCTAAATCACTCATCCATGACATAAAGTAGCGTCATTTGGCAATCACCAGTTAGAGTAGTGAACAATGAGTTAGTCCCCCTACAAATGCTCATCATCACGTAATATAGTTAGATCATTTACCAAATTAGACAAGTTTTGATATGTCTCTGTGTTGCAATTTGTAATATGTTGTTAACAGAATCCTTATGTTCGATATAATATGATAAATAATCAAGTATGATGTAGATTTGGAGATTTGACTAAATTGTATGAGAAATAAACAGGAAAAATTGGATGTACCTGGCATTTGGAACAGTGGCAAATCGCTTCATTGGAAGAGTCGCTCATAAAGACTGGGTGGGATGAAACTGTTCTTAGCCCATTACTCCCTGGCGTGGCTCCACTGGTGCCAGTTGATGTCATTGTAGCATTAACGCTACTCACGTAGTTACCCGTGTCAAAGCTCTGTGTGCCACGTGGGAGATTGTAACGATTGTTACCGTTAGCGAGGACTTTTCCATTTTTCCCCATCGGCATCTTATTCATTGCGACAGCTTGTTTGTACGATGGTGGACTGACATGTGTCTATAGACAGAATTCCATGATATATAATTAGCCATTGCGTATACGCTTTAGTCTTTAAATCGAATTGTACAACAATCTTTCTAACAATCCTTCGACCCATAACTTCACGTATCACCGTAAGTATGATCGCAAAAGTCCACAAAACGCTAATTCACATGTCCATTCTAATTCTTGAGCAATATTTCACGAGCATTCCATTTCCGGTGTCCCAAACGGAGTTTAATTTAAGCTCAATTTTTAAATTTTACTCTTAAACCTGACGACTTAATTTCGTAAATCAAAAGCGTGACGGACGGACGGTACGCAGCAAGTTTATTAATAAATAACTTATACCTCTGTAATGGCTTTCGAGTAAGGGGGCGGTGGCGACGGAATCGGTCCAGTATTGGTCGTGCTTGCAACTGATGGAACTGGTGAAGCAACTGTTGTTTGTCGAAGTTGTGGCTGAAGTGGTAGCGAAGGTGCGGAAGAAGTGATTGTGCTACTGCCTCTCCCACCATCAACCGCTCCTGCACGCATAATTTGTGGGGAGTGATAGTTCCGGTAAAGTGATGGATCTTCCCCTGGCAAACAAGATTGTACCGTTGTTGGCGTGCCGGCTTGAGACGTTGTCGGTCTCGAAAGAATTGTCAAATCCCCTAAATCCAAACAATCACAAAATATAGGTGACACTTACTTAACCGAAAGTTGCCGTTTTTATATACCAATTAATTCGTGCTTTCTCAATTCTATCTTCGAAAGTCCACCAAGGAGAAGAATAACGTAGGTCGCCCCTACTGATCTTGACAGACTCATCTTGATTTAAGCCAATCAATTCACAATCAGTCTGACCATGCCAATCAACCCTGGAAACTCCGCCAATTAACACAGCAGAACACTCCCAACTCCAACCAACCGGGAACCTTAGAGAAGTATCCCAAAGGAACCTCTTACCTCACCCAAAATCCCAAATTCTCGAAATTCATTACAAGTTACTTGGGAAAACTAATAAACTTTGGACTATACGTAACGCTGTCCTATCCATCCATATGCAAAATCATCTTGAAGGAGGCATTACAACTCTCAAGCACTTCTACATAATATAGAACATCATCTCTAACAACTTCAACTCTCATGGCTAAATTGTAAAGTGGAGTGTAATACGCTCCTCTGAAGAGGTGTGGTCTTGATGCACTCAAACTTGATAACACGATAGTTAATTGTACATTATATCTATCTATCTGGCTGGATGTACCGGTGACGCAACCATAAATTAACCAGTCATGAGTTACACTGCGGTTGATGACTGCCTCCTGTTATGAGTCCAGCATGAAATATTAAGAACAAGAATTTATCCAAAAACAAACTCGGACTCATCTTTCGTTCTTCAAGCTATACGTCCTCCAAAGAAGTGAACGTATCTAAGAGTGAGTGAAAATAATGTGGAAAAGCATACAGTTTGTGGGGTGCAGAGTGTTGAAACGGAAAGTGGAGGCAGCCACCACGCCGCAACACAGTGGTGCTCATTAAAACAAGAGGGAACTAATGAGATATATCAGACAACGTGAAAATAATAATGGTTGCAATTATAGTGTACTCTGGTGAAAGTTTTGCATTCAGTGGGGAAAGTTCTGATTGGCAGTACTTCTCTCCATCCTCCAATACTATCTCCCACACTCTTTCCAAAACTTTTACAGTATTAACTAATTCTCAATATTATCTCGATCGATATTGTAAAAATGTTTTGGAATGGCACCTTTGCAGAAACTAATTTTGCTTGTATTTTTTAAACTACCGTCCCGGAGACTTTTCATTGGAAAAGTTTTACCTGGAAGACTTCCGAAACATTCATATTGATGTAGACCATTCGGGGGTTAATTTCCTTTACTAGCGCTACCTGGTTTTTGAGACTCTTAAATACCATTTCCGGGATTTTTACTGATATACCTATTTGAAAAATTTTTCGAACTTTTTCGAAATCTTTTGAAATTTTTGTCAAATTTCCGGAGTTTTAAGGTGATTCAATTCCGGGTTCCCCAAAATCCTGCTACTGTGACATTTGAAAGAAAATGAACTATACATTCATATAGTTATTAGAATTTTAGAATACGGACTGTTTTTAGCAGCGAGCATATAGATTCTATGCTTCTTAGAACTGATTCAATACCGCCACCAATTATCCCTGTAGGTAGAGCACCCCGACCCCGAGTCATAGAATAGAATGTCACTAATCATCATCCCTGTATAACACCTCACTCAAACCTGTAGGTTTGTTCCGAAAGAAATATGCCCGATATCAAAGATTTAAAGAGTTCTTCAAATGTTTGTTTAAATATATAGATATAACAAATTAGAAACGGTATAATACAATATCTCGTATGCCTATTACCTGACGCTGAATAAGCAACCCTCATTCCATCAAATCTCTCAGCACTCCGTGCTCGTCGAGGAGCGGCCATAAACCTTCGGCCATTAGCCTTGATTGTGTCATGTTCATTAAAGATGACAGGGGATTGAACAGCAGAGACAGCAGGGCTATTAGATGCTGTCCCAGCTGCCGAGCTCGCTGCCTTTTGCTGCTGCTGATGATGACGATTCAAGCCATTTGCCAGCGAAGCCAACAAAACCGGATCAATATTTTGCTGTCCGATTCCTTGCAACGGTGTCCCATACAATGGAGAACAACTATCGAATGAACGCTGGGGTTGTGTTCTGGGATGACCTGAAACAGGGGTGGTAGTAGCAGAGGATGTTCCCGCTTTCCGGAAAAATCTCCCGTTCTTTTTGTCCCTGCAACCGTTTCCGTTTACGCTTCCAGGTACACTGTTTTCCATGATTGGCAGGTCTACAGAGTTTAATAAAAACGTTTTTCAAGTGTAATCGCTACGCGAAAGAAATGTGCATTTCGGATTATGTAACTCTTGCATCCGCATTTATACCATTAAAAATTGACTGCCAACCACCCATACAAGTCGTATAGGTACACTAGATACATTTATCATTTACAAGGACTGGCCGCGATGTATTTTCATCTAGACGTTTCACGGAATTTCCTTCACACACCTTTTCTGCCTAAATTAATGCCGTTGGAAGTTGGAATTCTCAGTAGTTGCTCGTTGTAATTGTTGTGACATGGTAGGGTTAAAGCAGTTTCTCAAGAAGATGATTTGTGTGGGATTCCAGATTCCAGTGAATTGTCTGGTTGTCCTGGATGTCCTGGATGGGCCACTTTAATATTATTTTCAGCCACCTACCTACTCCGCACATTTTGCAATACTAATGATTACTCAAAACAGGGTGACATTTGGGCATTGCGTCGTTAACTTTCAAATTAGGTTATAATACTAAACCTAACAATTTATGGGAATGTGTTAGTAACTAACCCAAGCACACGAGATCGAAAAGTATGCTTATTTTGCAAAGTAGGTGGATGAAAATGTAAAACAAAACGAAACAACAAACATTTTGTGTTGTGTTACCAGTAATTCTCATACAGTATACAACAGCCTGTTTTTGCTAAACATCTAGAATCAGAGTTAACAGACACCTCAGCTTTTTTTTTATCATGTCGCGTCGCAAAATCCCTTCCCTTCGTATACATTTATTCGCTGTAGAGAAACTTTGCCATCAAATAGCTGCATAAACCCCACTGTCTACACTATATACTTCGTAAGGGATAATAGCTCCGTCCAATAAAAAACGAAAATTAGAGAGCAAGTTCATTCAAGCTTTTAAACTAATTCTCCGTTCACCCTGAACTGAAGATACGTTTCCTCGTAAAAACTGCCTGTAAAAAATAATAATTTAGCTGATGAAATCATAAAACTGCTCTTCGTTATCTCGTTTGGCTGTTGACCTTGCATGACTTTTATTTCTCCTTCGTAACTTTTCCAGAAAAATAAAATGCATTCACCTTTTCTTCGTGTTATCCTTGTTCACCTGGTATTACATCCAGAACAAGTACACCAAGCGGGATAACATAGTTTCCGTTTGCTGCCCAGTTTTATATAACGATTCGACAATTATGTAGCTCAACCGATCTACCACGAGGTATCTACCGATTTAACCAAGACCCTGTGGGGTATCTTGATCAACCTGATTGAACACTTCAATGAAACCAGTAGTAAAAAATAGGCCTTCATTGGCTGTCATTGCGTTGCACTGCTAGAAGTCAAAGTTTACAAATCGGAAAAGCCTGACGGACGGACGTTGCAAGATCATAAGCACAATTTAGCTATGTAGCGAGCGATATAATGAAGGCGATGCAGTGCATTTTTATTTTCCAAAGAACGCTGTAGGTATTCCATGTGATCAATCACCAATCTGCTGTGAATTCGGTAGGTCGTTCGTATTCCCAAGGCCATTTATATACATTACAGAAACTTTGAGATCGATATGGCACGCAACACAACTTCTATCAAAGTTCTTTTCCATGTCAAATTTTACTCCTTCCGACCAGGTTATCCGACGGATTTACTTCAATTTCAAAATCGTTTCTTTAATATTGCTTTCCGCCAAACTCCCATCACAAGATAGCTTGCTGCTGGATGGAATGGCAACATTTTTTACGAGATCAGCACAGTTGACTACGACTTTGGGCAGATATTTTCTGCATGTTATGAAAACCTGAGAAACAGAGTTGTGCTTGAGTCTTTAAGAAACAGAAGGTAAGAATGAGTCAAACTATACATCTCTCTCTCTCTCGCTCTCGATGCATTTGTACAAATCTGACTTTTCAGGGTTTTATTGGCACTTTATATGGAATTGGAACCAAACGCATTCATGCTTTCAGTTCATGTCTTGTCTGTTGGACAACCTGTTTTCTGTTCGATATAGCTTCTTTTCGTACAGTAAGGGTGATTGCCACAAGAAAAACTCGTGAAATTTTACTCATAGCTCACACTGACCTCTATACAGTTTCTTTGTGCTAATCGGTTTTGGTGGATGGAAATATATTAATATTATAACATGAACTTGTTCGAGCCCCCGCCATTCACATTCTATTATGATATGATAATGATTTCATATTCCACATCTTTTAATATTAAGATATACTGATTAGTGGTCTGCTAAAGGGACACAGATACTACAGTAGTAAGACTAATAGCATTTTACGTTTCTCTTAAAAGTTGTGTAGTTAAATCGAAATCGGATGAAAATCTTTGACTAGTGACAGAGTATTCTTTCGGTCTAGGATATTCTTGTGCAAGATGCAAGTTGATTTATGGTTATGAAACTACTGAAATTTCCTCCTAAAATATATTATTAATGATCAATAGTCACTATACTTCAATAGTTACAATGTTCAACGTACATATACCTAGTCTACAATCCTCTACCCATAAATTCCCGATTAGCGTAATACAATATATAACAATATGACGAGAGGGCTTAGTAAACGGCAAACGGTCATTATAATGACATGTGCCCATTGAATAATTTTACCAGGATTTAACAAAAACGGCTAGTGGCTTGAAGGATTATGTCAGGTACTTTGTCCTTGTAAATAATTAATAGGACTCACTTTTTAATAATAAAAACGAGAATAAAGGTATAATTACCAACTCAAGTTTGACTAGTCCACTCTCGCTCAAATCCCTTTTTCGCCCTGGAGTGGAAACAACTTTTTCGTCGTTCACGTTCCTGTATCAAAAACAAAAACTTTTGATAAGTATATATCTTCAGAGCATTTTGAATCCATATACGGTGAACATATTACAATATACACATGAAGGAAATTATTTCCATCGCCCATTCACTCCCTTCACTGTCCTGTCCTAAATCCTTACTCTAGTTATTCTTCTCGGAAAAAACTTTTTATTGATGCTACTTTTGTTTTTTGAGCGACATTCCTGCTGCAAACATATCGTCCAACTTTTCCTCCCGGCTTTGCATTCCCTCATCCGTGATTAATAAAAGTTTATATAAAAAATTGATAGCTATATTACGTGTATGAAAGGCGATGATGATGCTACGAACTACGACTACACCCATATATAAGGCGTATTATGTTCACTTTTCACTATGATATGATACAGTTGGCTCCGGCTGTGAAGCTGGCGTTGCAAATTTCAAACGAAGAAGTTGCACGGAGAAATCGACTAATAAGTGGAGAAGTCCAGTGATATTTCATATACTAAGTCAAAAAAATATATCCTTTGGAGATAAATATTCCAGCAAGGTCTCAATCCCGAATTTGCTACACTAGCAGAATTTGACAATAATCATAATTTGTGATGAAAGAGAAATCACGAATCTATACTGTGCAGTGCAGATCATAAGCACATAGAAGTAATATAGGATCTTTGTCTTTTTATATGAAAAATGAAACTATTAGCTAATATGATATATTGTTATTATCATTCGACTTCGACCAGTAAAAGTACATGAAAAGTTTCAGCTTCTTGTGTCATCAGAAAAATTAGGAAAGTTTGCAACATCTTCAACTTGGGCCAAGATGCAACAAAATTAAAGTTTGTGGAAGAATGGGATTAGAGATTGAATCAATGAGAACTACAGAAATCAGGGTGAATTGCAAGGGTATAAATGTACTATTATTCTCAAATGGGTGAATTGTATATATAGGAAAATGTAGATTGCACCGCGCATATCGTAAATTAAGTATCTTTAGGTATCAGATCTGATTCTGAGCATCATTAAAATTACAAACAATTTTAAATCATCACAAATTAAATTTTTTGAGCAAGTCGTTTGTATCTGCAACAAACTAACTAATTTTACAGTATCTGTGCAGAGCTATATAGTTAAAATGTTGCAAATAATAACATTGGTCTGGTTCTGAATTTGATTGGAATCTGAATCTGATATAGTTTTCGTATCGTATAACTGTTTGTAGTTGTGAAATAATGGTTTGCCTATTAGATCAACGTATGGATTTCTAGGATTTCCCAATTACACGTTTTGAATTCGACCTGTTCCAAGTTCCAATCCACTTTACTAGAATCAATCATTTTTTTTACACATTTTTTGTTTCTAAGATGATTCATGATCAGTGGCAATGTCGCAATAGGCTTCAAAATGTGGTTTATCTCGTGACACGAGTGACTGCACAAAATAAAACCATATTCTTCACTCTGTGCAGATATAGTATATGACATGATATATGAAATCCTTTGTGAACGAGCCACATTTTTACTAATGCAGTTCTAATATATATTTTTTTATCAACCAGCTTTCTTTTTTGATTTTCTTTGTTCTGAAAAGCGGTAGGTTATGTGTTTCCATTCTTCCTAGCACAAGACATAAGTACTAAAAGTGCATTGTGTTGTAATGCTTTATGCAATCCATGAATCCCCACAATGGAAGCAAATGAAACATTCCTTCTCAAACTCTCAATTGACATCTGCACAAAAGCATTCCCAGAAATTGTACAAAATAGCTGTGTGACAGAAACGAAGCGACAGCGTCAAGGAATGAATGATTCATGTCACCAAGCATTGCTTTAGTTGTTCCTATCTTCATTGTTCGCTTTCTTATTTCTTTTCATGAATATTTATCAGTTTTCTCCCTTACTTTACTCCACAGCCTTTTATCGCCTCCGCCCGCCCAACTTTTGTCCTACTCAACAAAGTTCCTCTCTCCTGTTTGTTCACTTTTCCTCTCCAAGGACTTTCCTTTTGCATGATTTGAAACTGAGAGCGTATATATGTGGAAAATGGTTCTCGCTCTCACTAGGCATGTGAATTGTCAGCGTATACGAGTGGTGGTGGCACATCCCGTATTGTAGGTTACTATTTCTCAACGATTTCTGTGAGTGGTTGGCCTTTCTCTTTTCAACTATGCAACACTAGTTTCACAGAAAATAACATAAATAATCATGCAGACAGGTATTTACCTTCAGTTTTGAAATGATCATGTCTCACAAGTTTATAGAGTGAAGCCGTTCATCGTGGCATGTACTTTCCACATTGATTTTTGTGCGACATGGAACATCAACATCAAGAATTAAATTGTTTCCAGTTTTCCTACATTTTTCAATTAAGTTGTTGTTGATTCGTACATTTCTCCGACAAACAAAGCGAATATCTCTGAGAGTGGTCTTTTATCATCGCACACACATTATGGAAATGATTTAGTTATCTCCCAGTCTGTAGTTCAATGCTGGGCTCAACTTTGGCTTTTTATGTATATCAAAGCACATTACGTCCTAGTGTAACCCTATTTCCCTGTAGGAAAACGAAATACATCATGGCAGCATGCATGCACGGATGTGCTGAAATCAAATTTCATTCTGAAGGCTGCTCGATATATAAGTACGCATCCCAACCTCTACATTTTTAGAAAATACCTATGCCAAAACCCCATTCTCAAACATTAGCAGTTATTTGTTGCCAATTTTTATAATAAGATGCCAAATGCGAAAACCCAATATATTGCGCGTATAGGCCATAGCATAGAATGCGTTGTAGAATGTAACAATCGGAATCAAAAATTCTTTAATTATTAAAATATATATTACTTTTTACTTACTTTCCAGAATGCGTCATTAATAGTCATTGAGATATGTGCACGATTATGTGAAAGCTTAGATATAGTGCGTCGAGTGAAATTATGCAAAAACTTTCTGAATTCAGGGAAAGGTCTCTCGTTTACATATATATTTTCTTTCCGCTTTACAGGAAACCCCTGCGAAAGAAAGTAAGCAGGAAAGAGGCAAACAGGAAAAGTAAACTTGGAAGATTGTGTGGTAGTTCAAGGTCTCCCTCTCCCTTCAACGACTATAATTTGTAGAACCCGATGAGGACATATTTCTATATTATTCAGCAGCGCATATTAAATCTAATATAATGCATAGGTGGGTGTGGGTGTGCATATCAGTGGGCTTATTATGTTTTTATATAACTCTATTGTTCAATATGTTGTTACACAAGCACATTCAGCATATGACCTTCTTGCGAGTCTGGAAGTCTACAATGTCTACATGACATGTCCTTTTGAAAATTAAAAAAAATACTGGTTCTATCGTATGAAAATGGAACTCTACAAGCTAAAGCGTCCAGTTAATCCTGTCATTTGTAGCACAAGTTGCATTTTGGTTAACCACTCCTTGCCAAGGAGTCAAACCCACAAAGAAAATGTCCCGTGCAACTTCTCACGTAGAAGCTTAGAGAAGTTATACCAGACGCAGACTTAATGAATATTAAATGAATTAAACGATAACTCAAGTTTCTCAACAAACATGCAGATAGAAATACAACATTTTCTCATTTTCACTGAATTTCTCATAATGTTCGACATCAGTTAACAATTAGTTTTGGAATTAGTTGAATGCACGTTAGAAATTCTTAGTGCATGTGATCTGAAATTCTGAAGTCAGTAAAGGCAAGACCCTCCAAGGCACTGCAAAGGGATATGTAAACTTTTGTACGTTTTCATGCATGCATATGATGGATGAAAAACTGGAGGTGAGGAAAATTCCTATGAGACTCTAATTAATTATGTTTCGCAGGATTTCCTCCTTACTCCCTCAAGCCTGAGGGAAATAGAATTACTACTACGTAAAGAGATTTCCTTGAATTGGAGTAGTGGACCCCAAAAGTAGCAAAGAAATTATACCTGAACTTTTAATTTACGTATTATGCAGTAATCCGTATAATCAAGATTTCTGAATGTATATACACGTAGAATAATGCACATCTTCCATGTTTCAAAAGGTCTTGTTCAATATACCCCCCACAATACATTAATGCTATACAGCCAGTGTGACAACGACTTAAACTATATGCCATGTCCCTCATAATCCCGTGAAAATAAAAGGTTTGAGATGTGAAAAAGGTAGGTTGGGAAGGTGTATATTTTAACTAAGCTAAGGACTCCTTAAAATTTCCTTGAATAATTATGGAACAGTTCGGAATGCCTGATTCTAACGACGATGCATGTGCGAATTAAATTAATCTCCATTTACTAACATGACAAATCTTAATTCTTAACATTTTAATGGAACCCTTTGAAATATTGAAATCTATTTATTTTCTAACTTTTCTCTCATCATCCAAGTTTTTGATTTCATGTACAAAATCGTTTACAATGAGAAATCTGAGAATACTCTACCCGCATGCGCTGAAGTTGAAGTGCATAGGAGCCCGAATTTCGAAGGGGTAAAATGTGCAAAATTTACTCAACATCATGGACTGGACAATCATGGAATGAAGTACTGTATTTAAATGGAACGTGTGTATTACAACCTTAAAAACTTTCATTCTTTCCCATAATTCTGATATCTGCACTGTCTTAATCAGTAATTGTATAAAGGAGCTTTTTCAGTTTTATATAATAATACACTCTTTTCATTTCATGAAACGTTTCAAGAGTTTTTATCAAAGTAGATTAATCATATAAAATAGTAAGAGTAAGATTTTGATTCAGGGAACAATATTCACATGCCGGATAAAAGTATTTCAACGATATGGAACACGACAGTTGGGAAAAAGGTAAATACATATAATGAAGATAAAAATATTCTTTTTACCTTCAAATTAGTGAGGAACGCTGTAAAGCTGCGTATTAAGACTCACTGACAAATTGTACACACTTTGTCTACCAAACGTGGCTGACGATGTTATGAGATGCGTTGTTGTATGTACACAGATTACTAACAATCAATTTATAATCACTCATATAAAAGACTCTACTGGTTTTTGTTACAGATTCACGATTGGACAACGGTAGACTGAGTTTCACACCTTTGAAAGGTCAAATAATGCAAGTAAGAACTACGACGAATAATTGTTATGTCAAGTGTACGTTTTGTACGTATCAATCAATGACACTAGCGACGACACAAGATCCGGACTTTTCTGGAATATTACTGTTCGCCTAGAATAATTAAACTGTAGCAATTTTTGCAGTGTACCAACGTTAGTTTGTGGGTATATCAAAAGTGCTTTAATTTGTTATAAAACCTTGTATTCTGCTTTAAAGGAAATGGGATTGTAGAAATGAAAATGTTCAAAGTATATTGGTATAGTGGGGATGCAGCGGATCTATGTTTTCTAGTTTGGTTTTTATATATAAAATGAATAGGAAAGTTGTCTACTTCCTTCCCTGGATATCTCCAGTTTTCTTGCTCAGTCTTGCTCAGTTGAACTTTAACTTGCAAGTGACTGAGAACTGGATGGAAGCTATGTGATTTTGTATATACACTTGCCCAAGTCCACGTCCATTCTCGCCAAAAAACCTCATGCTGTTTACTCACTCAGCTCCCATGGAGTGAGAAAGTCGGAGTTTTATTACTTACAGTATGAGAGTAAACGGGTACTTCTCCACTTCTCCCGTGCTTTGTGCCACTTACACACTTGCTCCGAATCCCGTTCGTTTTTGCGAACTGGAACTGGGAAAGCGAGGGTGTAGCAATGTAGAAAATGGAACAAGTTCACTCAGACTAGGAAAGGAAAAACACTCTACCCATTTTATTATTTGAACGCTTGACGAATAGGAAACTGCATCTATGCATATTTAGATATGGGTATAGACTCAAGGGATACGTTTGCATGCAAAAAAGCCTGGCAGATACATAGATGCGACATAAAAATGAACCACAACCAGGCCAGGCACAGCCACTAAAAGCAAGAGTTTCAAAGGGGATTCATGGAATACATACATGGAATATATCCTTATCCAAAGGTAGGCATGAAGTAGTGAGTGAAAGTTGTGAAGCACTTGTGGTAATAGTATATGCGCCGCACACGTAGCCATGTATAAATTGTAATACGCGGAGTCGAACCAAGTGCATATCACTAGTATGGTAAAAACACAAAAGAAAATCAAATATAATCGTTGCAATATATTTTGTGTAATGGTAACACGGAGCAATTGTGTTCTACACTTATGGCTGCTAAAGTGGAGTGTCGATCGGATATGGAGGAAGATGAAAGTCTTTATACATATAAGAAAACACCTCTATACTGAACTACATTGTTGGATGTATAAATGAGATTCGTATATCTTCTCTATCTCCATTCTCCGTTGACCCACACTTTATGCTTGTAAATGATCCAAAAGAAAGCGGAAGAAACGAGCCAACGACTCGAGGAAGTGGGTTTATGAACCAACAACTTGGTACTATTTACTACTGTCAGTGAGTTGTACGAGTAGGCCAGGAAGTAGTTCTTGTGTCTACATTTTGCATGCTGTGTACATCTATTTACCGATAGAGGTAGATTTGCGTTAAAGTTGAATAACATGCGATTTGGAATACTGTCACCTTGCATAGTTTTGCATTATGACTTAATGTGCCTCTACTCTATTTTCCATCAGATTCAGATTGACGTAAACACCTGCAACTTTCATATCTGTTGCTAGATAGGACTTTGCGTGTTATCAGATATGAGTTGCAAGAATATCACTTGTTCCCCCTTCCCGTCACACATGGTAATACTAACAAACAAACGCACATATTTCTATCATCCAAAAAGACATCAATAAATAAAACACCTACTTGCAGTTGCAGTCAATTATATCAAAGTTTGATTTAAGTTACATAATTTGCATCATGCTCATTTTCAAAATAACATCATCAACGCCCCCCACTAATAAATCTTACCAGTCCCATTTCAGAGTCCGGTTTAACTTTTTGAAAAATGATTCGAAGTAATAATGTAATTCAGCAAATAAGACTTTTGGGTTTTTTCACAATTTGCTTTCATTCTGTTGTGTACTATGCACAATGCGGTGTATGCACGACGTTGAATGGCTCTTTGCCTATAATATCTAGGTAGCTTTATTACTTGAGGATAGTGTAGCAGAAATATGTCTCATCATCAGAATCATATTTCCATTAGTATACCCCGACATTGCATTGGCATGACTTACACAAATTGGTGTAGACTAATTGGTCTGGTTTCAGGACAATTCCAGACAATCATTTACATATTCTTCATTTCTTATTTTATCAATATATGTAGTTGATTATTCGAATACACTACACATTCTGTCAAAGTGGTTAACAATATGCATCCACGAAATGTAAGTCATTTGCCATTTTTAATAAACAAATTTAATTTAATTAGTTGCTTTCCGGGAAAATCTCTTCAAGCCTGGGCCGGGAATTTAAAAAACCAATATTATCGAGAAAAGCTCAGACACTTATTCGACGAAACTAGTTGTTCGTAAACAACGCGTTTCGCGTGAAGTGATATTGTGTCACCCCCACCTTTTTACGAGCGCTAGCAAATCTACCTTTTCAATGAATAAAATAATAATAATAGACCCATGGATTATTTCGTGGTTGGAGAATTATGGGACGTGAGTCTAGGTTAGGCTTCTACGATTTTGATATCTACGTCTTCCTGTCGGCAAAACTATCTTCAACAGAATTTTATATGTATCTATAATATCGACCGAACAGACGAAGCCAGCGCTTCCTTCCTTTCTTACTCACTCGAGACGGTCTACAACATACAACCACGTATGGGTTTACTTGGAAGTAAGATGCATTTTCTCGGCTTTCTTCTGGCGTTTCATGCTCATGTGTGGGTGGAAAGGTACATGCATGAAAAAGTTGATTTTCCTCGTGCGCTTTCTTTCTTTCAATCAGTGTTTCTCAGCGTGAAGTGGCCCGGCCTGGCACAAAATAAGGCGGCCCGGCCTGGTCACAAAATTAGTGCCAACCATAATTACGTTTACGTAACCTAAATGAATATGGAACCATCAGTAGACACATAAAGTCAAAAGTATTATAACTCGCGAAGGAAAAGGTCCTGACATTGACATTAAAAGTCCTAAAGGTCAAAGTTCTCAAATCAATAGCGTTGCGGAGAGTCGACCCGGGCAGGGGTATTCCATATACGTCGCACTCGTATCCCTTAGTAGGCTGCGAGCTTATAATGAGCAAAGTTAGTTTTGAGTTAATTGGTACTTCATACGTGGAAGTGAACAGCTTTGAAGAGGTATACAATAATGTTTGTCAAACTTGATGTTGGAATTGGAACGGCCTAGAACCTTTGAACGGTTAAAATATTGCTTCCGTTATTAATTTAACTACCTGTCGATTGACTGAATTTACTGCTGCTTGAAGAACTTGACAAAACAGACAAAAGATAAGTGCTCTGCAAGATGTGTTTGCTAAAGGTCGCTGCAAAGGAAAGTGCATACACACACTATTATCACCTGGTTTAAAGAGTGAGGAATGAAAGCGAAGAAGGCCGAAGTAAGAAAGTTGCGTGTTTTCTACTAGCTTGGAGAAAAGCAATTCTTTCTTATGGATAATAGAAATACCTAAATCTGAAGACAAGGCTAAGACTATCCATTCAAAGTAACTATGAAACTTTCATATAACATGAAACTTAGTGAGTGAGCTCAGTTGTAATTGTAAGGTTCTGGAGACATGGAGAGTGACCGATCCTAAAATGGCCTAAACCAAACACTTCAATCAAGCCCACCGAACACCCCCGAATAAACTAGTGGAGCAACCCTAACCCCGATTAACCCTCCAGACTGCAGACTATAAACTATACTTAATCAACTTGAATACTCCCATCCAACCATTTAGAACACCCCAAGTATTAAAAAATTGAAAAGCGATCTAATCTTTAAGATGATCTTTCAACCCCGTAGACTTACTCTGTTTTGTATCGAAATATTTTTAGAGTTCAATATAATGTAAATGTTACGAACGGACACAACAAGATCATCAGCTTGACCTTGCTGCGCAGCGGGCTAATATTCGTTATTCCATGTCAGTTAGTCAATCTTGATGTCTCCAGAGTGTATTCTTAGAGTTACCTTGCCCGGTCATATCTATCTATACAAGGAATGCTCTCTTCTTTCCAGACCTTTTATGTTTTCTGGTATATAAACAAGAAATGCTGGACATGGCAAAGGGACGCGTCCATGGACCGGTAAAAGACTTGGACGGTGAAAGGACGGATGAGAAAGCTGAAATGTTTTGCAACTTGACTCAAATAACATTACAAACATACTAACGGATTCCAAGAGAAAGCAGACTTTACTCTTGATATTCAACATTTGCCACCTCATGCTATCCCATTTTTGTATCTTTATTAAAATCTTCACAATCTCGCTTCAAACATCCACCAACTTTGTACCCTGATCTCTGAAAATGATGCATGAGAGTTGCATATTTTTTTTTATCTAAACTGATTGAGACAAACTATCGCTTTAAGTTACCGTTATTCCATTCCTTAAACATTTAAATTCTTTCGTACGCACACATTTGTTGTTGAATGCATGCAAGACTACGCAGGAATTGTAAGTCTATACGTACAACCTTCGTACATCTGTCTCATTTGAGAGAGCTACTTGAAAGATCGATTCTCGCATCGATCCTGTTACTCATATGCCTCATTCTCGTAGAATACTCTCGTGTTACGTAATAACATGAACTAGTGGCAACTCCAACTAAATCACTATACTTGTTCCATGCCTCTTTCTTTGTCATTTTGCTCTTTCTCCTCTTGAGTCTCGTTTTTTGCGTGAGAATAACGCTCTTTGGGCAAGGGAGGTGAGGTAGGAAAACAAGAAGAAAAACGTTGCCAATAAACTACTCTCCACATCGAAATGAAACTATGATCTAAATCCCAAAACGAGTCTGTCTATAATAAGTAATCTCTCTTCTGCTCACTGGTCCTGGTTATATTGCCTTTCCTCAGCTAAATTGCAGACGTGCGGTAAACCTAACAAATATTTAAGTTTTTGACTGCCAGCCAGCTCTGCTGCTATGCTGGTAGAGTATCTATTATAAAATTCGAAGCATATATACATACAACATCTTTATATTCCAAGGTCAAGTTCTCATTCGGAACCCCCGAGTCCACTTGGCGTATTGGGTTGGCTTTTTCTATAAACAATTTACACCAGAATATAACGTAAAATTGGTATGATAACAGCTTATTTGTGCAAGTCAAGGAGTATTAAAACAAAATTAAAACTCGTGTGGTCCACAAGTAGTGGAATAATTCATTTAACGAGTTAAATCAAATACGTGCTATAAGCATATTGATATTTTTTGAAGGTAAAAAAACACCTCCGGGCTTTACACTGTTTTACAACCTCATCTAACAAGCTTACATGATGCACGAGGCCTTTGGATGAAAGAAAATAGCAATAAAATTCATACTACAATTTAGGACTTTGTTATTTTAAACAAGGGCATTAAAGTTAAAGCTTTAAAGAAGTTGCGAAAGACTAATTCTAAATTATTTTAGAATCGCACATCGTGTCGCACCTTCCCCTTTACACACCCTTCATCAAGAGGTATATAGACGTTGTATGGCCCTAGGCTATACACAGTACATCGTGGGGTTAGGGGAAAATTTTGAGTGTTCAGTTCACGCACACTAAATATTTTAGGGACTCTAGTGTCCCGATTCCGGCGTCATGCAGCAACCTTTACAATATAGAAAGCTAAGTAAATATTCTACAGTCTCAAAGTTATGACGTTTCCAATCCAATGAGGTTTTCTAAAAATAAAAATCTCCGAAGCAATCTTCGTTGAAACAGTAGAATTGTACGGTAAAAATATTCCCAAAATACATAAACTGTGTCTAGATAATTTTCAGTTATGCGGTGGTTATTGAGAAAATGCATGTAACACATCCAGAAATTTTCCAAAATGCATGAAACTGAAAACATGCAAACAAACTAGCCAAGTAATCAGCATAATGCCAAAAATGTAGCGGATCACTAGCATGTGACACAATATGAATTTCGTGTTTGGCCTGTGTAGAATTCTCGGATCTTCTACGTAAGACTATTCATATTTACCCTTTGATTTAAGCCCTTACCGTTTTATGTTACCTAAGGGGTGCTACAAATTAACCGGTTCATTTTGAGAGTTAGCAGTTGAACTAAAAATATGCGTTCTAAAATACGGAGTTGGAATTTGGGAATAGGTCAGACCTCAGCGTATGTATAAATATACATTGTTAATTACGAACTCTGTAGGATCACTTCTTGCCACTAGCATGGGTTTCCGCAACGCAAAACTCCAAGCGGAATCTTTTAACATATGAAAGCAGCTTGCATTATCATTAATTTATCGAATTAATGTTTTATTGGCTGTAAATAATTACTGTATTTTTAAAGGCCACATCAAAATCGAAACACATTTCAACGAATGCATAACTACGTAAGTTTTGCTTCCTCCAAAGTACCAATATCCATTCGTAAACTATCGATTGTGTACAAGTCAACATCTTCGGCATAGTAAAAGAGAGTTTCATTCTCTTTCCTAAATACAATCCTTGCAGTTGGCTTCGCTTCATATGAATATCCTACGCTCTGACGTTGACTAGATGCAGCCAGCGAAATAATGGATTTTAAGGCTTCATCTGTGTAGAAAATATCATCACTTTCGTAAACTTCGCCTTCACTCACCGACACGCGAGTTTTGGATGTAATGACTTGCTTTGTTGCTGCATCGTAGGAGTCCCCAGAGGAAAGGTAATGTACTTTGACGTTGGTTGCTTCAAAATGAGAATTGTCATTAGGATAGGTAACTTCTGTACTGTCAACAATCCAAACACCGTATTGCCCATACACTGTTACTGCATTCTGGTTAATGTAAGCTGCTGTATCTTCATCAACTCCTATCCCAAACTGTTTATTTGTGGCATTCATAGCTACCACAAGTCGTGCAAACCTTCCTCTCGCGTCAAAACTAAAAAATTAGGATAAATCGTTTTCCAGTCAGTAGATGCAATAAAATGAAAGCAATGTGTACGACGAATAGTATAATTTCAGTTCGTTAATAAATGGATAAATCCGGTAACATTGATTCAGTTCAGGGACTATGCAATGGTTACTTACTGACTGTCAGTCAATGCGTCTTTGACGAACTCAAGACCTTTCATGTAACCTCCATTTTCCTCTGCACGAAAGCCCTCGCTACCCTGTCGGTCGTCGACAAGAGTTTCCCCAATCTGGCATGGTTTCAAATCAGCATCAAAATAGTAATACCCATACGATCTTCCTTCGCCGAACGTTGGGTTTGATTGAATGGCAAGACCAGCAGAGGTTCCAGCTATTACCACGTCGTCCGAAGCAAACCGGGCACGGAGAGCACGAAGAATGTCAGAATCAGAACCATCATCATTAAACCATGACCGAGAGTGTCGGGATTGGTCTCCACCGTTGAAGAAAACTCTGCAATTATGTTTATATTATTATCATAATAATTTATTCATAATAATTGATTAGTTGGGTGGAAGCATTGAGGAATTGCTTACACATCGGCGCTTTCAACTAGCGCAATGTTTTGTGCCCCCAATACTTTTGAACCATTTGCTCCTTGCTCGTAATTATCTTGAGCCAGGAGGACAACCGATGGCTGAAATCCATAGTCAGTAAATAGTTGCTGGTAAGACGTGCTTGTCTCATCTGGTTCGTAGTATGCCTCAAGGCCAACAGCTAATGATGGAGCTGCTGAAATTACTACAGCTATTCGAGGGCTCTCTTTCCCTGTAGACTCTTTGAGTGCCTTGTAAATGTCTGCCGATGTATCTGATACTGCTCCGCCAAGAAGAAACACTTTTCCTGATGAAAGCTGCACAGAGCTGAACAGCCCAACACCTTTATCGGGACCAGCATTACTGGAGCTCGGTTTATGGGGATGAGTGCTAGTAAATGAAATGGCAACTTTCAATGTCAAAATGAAAGTAAAAATTCTCATGAAATTCCCCATTTTTACTAAATTAATCCTAACCACAATAAAATACTACGAGAATTTAATGTGCTGTGTACACTTCAGTGAACGGTCAACCGCAACCGTTCTGTGTAATGTAAGTAAGAAATTTATAGTGTCGGTTGGAATAATTATTGCATTATGGATCATGGTATTGTATTATATTATAAAATGCAGTAAATTTTGTATCTGTACGAACAGGTAACTATCATTTTTATCCATTTCCCACACCATGCATTCCATTTTATCAGCATTTTATTCGAAAGTGTGTTCTCTAAGCATGCACGTATCAGTCAATCAACATGTATTATGGTATATACTACTCTTTATGTCTAACCTTAGATTCTATCATGCATACGGATTAAAAATGGCTCCGATTATACTAATCAACCTTCATTAGTATTTAGCTTATCATTCCTTTGCACTGGACTAAATACCCATTCAAAGTTGGATTATGAAAGATTAGATTAGATTGAAACCGTTAAACGATCCATCAATCCCACCATCAAGATATTCGTGATTACATGTGATTTAGGCTTACATGTGCTACTTTCAGGGCAGGGCATTGATGGTAATAGCACACTATAAAACAGCATAAGGCAATATACTGGAGGAAGCAAAAAGTTACATATTCCGTGCCCTACCTATTACCAGTTTAAGACCTATCCATTTGTTTGTTACTGCTGTAATCAGTTGACCCGATTCAGGCCAAACTTCAAATATTGGCAAAACAAAATACAATGTCGCGAAAACTGATGAATTTTATTGGCTTAAGGCATTAGATATATATGAAATGAACTAATTGAAACAGCAGGATGACTTAACCTAGGTCAAAGGCAAAGGTCATCTTAACAAAACAAAACAGCATTAGTTACTCGAATGCGAATGACATGTATTCAGCTTTAACTTTAGCAATGGTCTATATTGGTCATTGAGAGAATCAGAATTACCTACATGAAATGGCAGCTCAAAACCCTATATCATTAATACGAACGATATTTATTGAATTTATATTTACCATATCCTCGTAGTGGGTTTCCCATTCTTCTTTCGCTAGCATTTACACCCTTGAAGGAGTCTTTTGTCACATTATCGACCTCTACCTTTGCTAAGAATAAGCGAAGGTTATTTGGATGGCGCTGGTCAATCCGGTCTCCTGTCCCAGAAGGATAGCGACAATACCGATGAGTGACCATTGAAAAAATACAAAAGTCATGCCACGTGCACGAAATTAACGCAGGGACATTTCCACACTGAAATACTCGGTGCAGCAGGTATTCGTATTTAGTCGTATTCATAATACCCTAAGCCTGCGTATTCAGTTTTGAAAGAAATTATAGATTACACTGAAATCCATTTATGTGAACAAATGATTGATTTCTGGATTAAATTCAACTCAGCTTTCGGAAGAACCTATATGATCGTGGTATGTCTGACTGAGTACGGTGAATAGCAGAAGTTGCAAGTTGCAATGATTCGCCGATTTTACATAGCCTGCACAAGTGATGCCATCCAGTTTATATTCTAAGCAATAATAGCTTGAAAAAGGAATGAGTTGAGATTCGGAAGCTTTCGTTTTCATGAAGCAACCTTTGCGTTCTTTGTTCTGTTGAGTCTATGAATAAATAGATATAGATATATTCATTCGTAAGTACATATGCAATGGCAATTCCTACATGTATTTAAAATATAAAAGACTTTTCCGACACTTTTGTTATGTGATGGCATCCAAAAGGGTTAACGTGTTTACATTTTTAAAACATAATATTGCTTTGTTTCTATTTGACGTTTTTTATTCATTATTAGTACAGTAAATGAACAAACAATACATAAAGCTTTGAGCGCAGAATTAGTGTGAATTATCGACAAAATTATTTTAAAACTAAACAAAAGCCTTTTTTACAACATTGGTTGGAAATGTCCATCATGCTGGATGTTTATAAATGGGTCCGCAAGGTATAACGCTGGCTTCCTGTCAAGTTGTTGATGCCTGTCGTTCCAATCCCAGGACCTGAAATCGAATAATATATACATTGAATGAGGTTAGGACGGGAATTAATCCGGGTAAACAGTGACATCTAAATTATCATCCTGTTTTTCCTTTATTTATTTATTATTATTAAATTATTAACGTAGGATATTAACTTACGCGTCCCGCTCAGCAAAATATACGTCTCCATCAAACTGAATTTCTGCTGATGGCATACTTAGGATTGGCTGGCTGGTAACGTACTGTACATAGTCCTTCTGATTAATATTCCCCAACTTGACTTCCTTGCAACCCGTATTGCTCACCATGAAGACCAACAGGGTGGACAGACTGATCAGAATCTTTTGTGGAAACAAAAACATGACCGCCATTATAGTACACTGACATTCAAAATAACTTGCCGTTTCGGAGCCACTAATAAGTTCCCCTTCCACCAACACGTAATATTAAATCGGGATACCCGAAGCCAAGTAATTTTCAGTTACGGGGTATCCCTATTTAATATGGCATGTTTGCCAGGTGGAAACTCATAGTTGCACCGGTGCGCTGCGACAAAAACCTTGTAACCTGTGCAATTAGGTATTACACATTTTAATTATATAACCTTACTACGACTTGTATAGACAATAAACTTACCAGAAACTCGAATGTAAACTTCATCTCGATTTAAGTTTTGTGGGATGTTCCTCAGCAAGTACAAATGCTATGTGCGTTGATGGAGTAAGTCGGTGCACTTGTAAAATAAGACTGGTAATTACCCTGCGGAAGTCAGTCATTTTATATATCCAGTGCACCATGAAACTAGACAGCTTTTTAAAATTGTCCAGGGACAAGGTTGTGACGAGGGCATCAAAGAGGCAAAGGGTTAACCTCTACCCAAGAAAAGGGTAAGTGGGACTGTCCTAGACCCAATGTCACAAATATTATTTTGTTAAAATAGCATTGTATTCTTCCGGATATGCATACACATCTTCAAGGTAATATGGGATACCTTTCAAATGAAGGGTAGAAAGAAGGGTTCACCAATAGTGCTATGGTACGAATTCATAAGCATTTCCTCAATTATTTAGTTAACGTATTTATATTAATAATTCATGGATTGAAACTTGAAACATATGTGAAATACAGGGAATTGGTCGTCATACAGCATACGGATTATTTCACAATACTAACTAAAACATGCCGTTCATTCACAATTCACATTTACCCCTGCTACTTATGCGCATTCTGCAGAGGTGTACACAATACAATTCACATTGAAGACTGCCGGACAATAAACTTGTGAAAACTAGGTCAGCCGATATTCATGACTTTCCGTTTCTTTATCCGGGGCTGCAGGGACGAACTCTGAACATACCTAATTCATTCTCCTTACGCCCATGATCATGAGAAACACCAAGGTTAATCCAGTGAGTGTACATCCTTGCCTTTACCTTGCTTACTGAGTGTGAATGGGACAATTGTATGATGACATGATGATGATATGATGACAATGGGTTAAATATAAATAAAAAGACGTTTTGTTTGCACCGATTGTCGATTTTACCGATTTATATAGTGATACTAAAATACAGTATCCATCATCAAAATCTAAAATGTTCTACTTATTGCTACTGCAAAAGTGAGTAGCACGTGTGACTTCTTGTATGTAAGTAAGTACATGTAAGAAGTTCATCAGATTGTCAATGTGTCAAACACAATTTATCAAAATCAGAAGATTGCAGTTATTGCGTAGTTAGATCCTCCTACACGTCGTCGCACACGTCATCTTTATGTTTGTATCTATTTGAACAAACTTCTACTTTTCTAGATTTCAACTGGCTTTCTTTCAGTTCATTCATAACTCCAGTATGTAGTGTATAAATGTACACAAATGTACAAATGTATAAATATGTAGTAGTGTACCTAAATATCTAGGACTTTTCTTTCAATAAACGGAAATATTTGTATGATCAGAATATATTTGTATCCTATTTCATGTTCTTACCACGTACGTGTCATCTTTCTCCACAGTATAACACTCTGAATATGTAGTTACATTAGGGTTGGTCCAACATTAGCTCAGCGTGATAGTGTAACCTTGCTCACTTGACACTTTAAACTTGATTGCATCAGCAACCACTTCCAATAGCAGAAGCAACATAAGGAAAATGCTGAGAACTCGAGAAAAATGAGTAGTAGGTTATGAACCGACAGTGTCATTTTATTCTCACGTTTCTCTAAACCTGGGGAATCGAACTGTTTGTGAGCCATTGTAAGGATTAAGCAAATCAATTCATGCAAACATTTGACATAATTTACCCTTGTCATTTTTTATGCTGTACTTAGCTCACGTCCTTTATTGTCAAATTGTCATCCTATTACTGTGTTGTGTCCTAGATTCTTGTAGTTGAGACAATAAGGGGATGGCAAATTATGAAACTAGTTTTTCCCTGCCGCATTGTAAATTATTGACATATGCGTAAAAATGGTTAAGCAGCTTCAGGATACTTTTCTTAAAAACTTGAAAATACTTAGTTCTGACAATACTATTACGATCCACAAAATAGCTGAACTTTTGGGCATTCGGAATATATGGATGAGTTGAATTTGTTATTTTCAGGAGTGAATTGAAAATTACACTTAATAAAATTCATGTAGTTATCCCACATCACAGAATTATTTAACGAGAATATTCAATTTTGGAATCGGGTCATTGGCCACCATATTTTCCCTTTTCCATGCAGCATTTGCAATATCCAAATAAATAAAGTATACGAGAAGTGAAGAAAAATGTCATTTACTCCTTGGAATTCTTTAAGCTTTCCTGCGTTGGCGTCGCCTCCATTTTCTTTTAGCATCAAATTTCAATCTAATGGTTGTATTTGTAATGTAAGAGTGGACCTGATTTGTTTAAATGAAGTGGTTTAAATATATATTTTGGCAAAATGCTCCTAGAAGACATTAGCTGACGGATGGTCAGACAGACTGACAATATTTGTTTTAATGTATCGTAATAACACAATAATCTTAAGTACCGGTTGCACTCCAGAACTTACAGTCGTATCTCCGGAATGCTAAAGGCAATTCAAAAGGTTGGATACTTTGCCAGATACAATGATGCCTTGGTTTACCAAACCATTTACAGTTTATAGCCTGGGAACTGGGAAACCAACCAGCACCACAGCAGATTCCTCATTTGTATAGTAGAATAGTAGAAAGTCCGTTCCATCATTATCTTTATCATAGTCCAACGCAGTTCCGTATATTGCGGCAGTTCCAGCAGTACATGAAATGAAAACCAATCACATTCGTTTGAATCCACTTCCGCACAACCACGTCTAATACGTGAGGAAATACATGCCCCTGACGCATATTTTAAATTTAATTTAAATTATTAATTTTTAATCCACATTAATTTTCGCATCGTCTGATAATTATTTGTCCCCAGTCACTTTTTTTTGAGTTTGAGAAGCGACGGCTTATCAACAAGCATATCAAAAGGTTGTGGTTTCGAAAAATAACACTAAAATGTCTAACATACCTACGTAATTCATAACATACCCTTGCAAACATAAACTATCCAACCAGGTTTCACATTTTCCAGCAGTACATGAAATGAAAACCAGTCAAATTCGTTCGAATCCACTTCCGCACAACCACGTCTAATACGTGAGGAAATACATGCCCCTACGCATATTTTAAATTTAATTTAAATTATAAATTATTAATCCAGATTAATTTTCGCATCGTCTGATAATTATTTGTCCCCACTCACTTTTTTTGAGTTTGAGAAGCGACGGCATATCAACAAGCATATCAAAAGGTTGTGGTTTCGAAAAATAACACTAAAATGTCTAACATACCTACGTAATTCATAACATACCCTTGCAAACATAAACTATCCAACCAGGTTTCACATTTACTACGGGTCACTGAATCGAACATTTCGAGTGTGAAGGGAACGCGTCCTCCATGTAGCTCCTGTCTGCCTGTGGCTGTATAGATTGGCTTTGTTCATTTTTTTTGGCTTTTCTCGTGTATCGTTATCTTCTCTTATTACGGGCTTACTCGGAGACTGCTGCAATAGTTGTTTGGTCTAGTACCACGAACACGGCTGCCAGGAAAACTAGCTTCTGACATGGAAGAGGGCGCTTGGGCATAGAAAAAAAATTGGAAATAGAAATAGGCATAGGAAAAAATTGTTGCCGCTCGGCGAGCATTTCAGGTGCTAGGTATGTCCCACTTCCACGTAAAATACGATTCCGAGTCATTTAATTTATTATTCTCCTATTTTACGAACGACAAATCATCTTTGAACTTGATGAATGTTGTGAGAAAATGCTTGTCTTCATAATATGCGTCACGTAAAATGCGGCTAAAGTGCTTTCCAGATAATATTACTTTCCAGAAACGTTGGTTAACTCACCAAGTATTTCCTGTTAGGGATTAACAAATCACGTCTTAGATTGAACTTTCTTGGTCCAGTGTATTGGGTATGGTATGTTGTGTGTTGTATTTGTGATAGTGAGGACTAGAGAATTCATTCTAATCTAATCCTATAGTGGCCACCTGCGTAAAGAATTAATGCCACAATGCCCCATTTGGTTGAAATTTGCACTACCTTAGGAGTTTACATACCTAGGAATGCCATCAATGCCAGAAATCACAATCATGTACTAATGATCAGCGGTCCTATCCTAGATGAGAACGGGAGACGAGAATGGTGTGCTGGCAAAGCATATCCTTTTTTTGTTCACACTGGCAGTGTTACCAATAACACGCAATTTCTAGGTGGAAGGAAGGAATTGACAGAAAAATATTCAATTTCAAAATAGCCAGTACCAATCTGCCTGTATAATATTCTTCTTGAAGGAAAACTGTCGCACACAGAAATCGGATACAGGATGTTGTGTTAAAGGGGTCACAGATATCTGAATGCCTATATTTTACGTTACGTTACGTAACATATCTACAACCACATAAATCAGAAAAACATCTTCTTGAATACAAGGGAAGAATATGTTCTGCAACGAAACAAACGCCTCGCCAAAGAATTTGCATACACGGTATAATTAACTGATCGAAAATTATAGGGCAATCGAATCATATTATTTTTAAGTATCAAACTGTCAATCACAAAGGTGGCACCGTGCCGTTTTCTAATCATCAAAATCAATTGAAATCACAATGAAATGCTGTTTTCACTCCTCATACAAAAAGGAGAAGTTGATCATTCCTCCATGTATATACTCACTCACATCAGTCATTCTCACTCATAATAATAGGAAGCTAAAAAAATAGGATGTTCAATCGAAACCTCCGGTATTATTTTATGTGGTAAGCAAGTACAAATCCTCTGTACACTACTATCACTTAAGCTTTCCTTTGTGCTTACCCGTCCCGTACAATTTATCACAGGATTTTCTGCACGTCATTGTATTCAGTATCATGTGTTTTCATTAAGCTAATCATAATTGCAATTAATTGGGATGCCCTGATTTCTACAAAATGAATGCTACATGTACGTTGTATTTATGTTTGTTAAAAATCGATTTATGATGGACATGGCAAATATTTGGTTTTGGTTGTAGTGTAGTATATTGAAAGCAAAGAAGTTTTTGTATATCTTTGTATACAAATACATGTCTCTCTTGTCGATCATTTAATGCGAACAAAACCTCCCGTCAAACAATTCATGCTCATCAGCTTTACTTTCTATTGTACTTTATAAAATAATGCATTGACAGTAATTTACCAGTAAGTCTAAATAATAATAACAATTTCGCATCAAGTGCACTAACTCATTGCACAACTCGTAGAAAACCGCTCTACATTTCTTGTTTGGCGATGCAAATTCTGATTGTGAGATGGAATTTGTGACACGATAGTACAAGCACACATGGCTTGTATAAAATGGGAACCGTTAATATATGCTATTATTGCTGGCACAAAACTGAATTCCTTGTTCCATTCCGAACACGAGGAGTTTGTAATTAGTAGGATTTTGCTTGAATGAAATGCAATGACTCGGCAAGCTTGGCTGTAATTGGCAAGCTCGAATTCCGTCAGCTCAGCTCAATACATCTAGTCTAGTCTGCAACTGTTTATTTGTCTATAGAAAATAATTGCGTATTTAAATAGTTGATTAATCAATGTGTGCAAAGTGCAAGTTTTCATTCTTTTAAGTATGCAGTAAATTAACAATTGTTTTCAGATTCTTACATTCATCTACTTACTAAAAATTATGCATTCATTTGAAACGCTTCCCTGAGAAAAGTTGGTTGTCTGAAATAATGACAGCATCTATTACAACTAATTTCTAATCATGAATAGACGAACACAATGAATGAATGAATGAATGCATGATGTTTGCAAACGAATTACAAGTAGCGGGATATCTCCTTTATGCGAATTTCGTAAAATTATCACAATTGGGGTTACTGCAGTGTTTGTGATAATCTACTGTCAGCGTGCTAATTTTAGAAGTGCGAGCGTACCCATTATTTAAAGCCATTTGGTATTGTTACTGCTTTTGTTATTGTACTAGGTTAATTTTGCCTTGTCATTTTACGGAACTCGAATCAATCTTTAAATAAACTCGCACAAATTGAATGTTTAGTCTGTGTGATTATATTTGTTAGTGTTGTGAGAAATTACATGGCGAAGAGTTTTCTGAAACTGAAAAATTAGTTCTCGTTCCCACGAAAAGTATTATCACATCACCTAAGATTCGTCATGAAGAATTATAGCATTAACGGAGACAACGAATTAATTAGTTATCTCTGTTAATGCTATAGTTCATGACGACTCTTGTTGTACATCTTTTCATCGTCTTCTTCTGTCCTCTTCCTAAAATGTAGACAAAAACGTTCTTGCATAATATGTAAGAGTATTAAATGTAAATCTTCTTTGATTGGCCCTGTGTAATATAATATAAAACACCCATGATGTTCACTCGTTATTGGGAACTGTTTTATGGTTACGGTTTCACAAATAGGTTATTTGACAAAAATGGGAAATGCATTCATAAAATAAATACTGGTCTATTCGACAAGACGGGGAGTGCATTTATAACAACACATTCTTTGGAACTGTGAACTCCGATGTCATTGTGGTGAACTCTGTCAGGTATATCAACATCAACCCAACTCATTCATTAACCTCAGTTCTGATTGTCAGGTTAAGTTGGACAAAGGAAAGAAAAGAATATATTGTAAAGTAATAATGATGATAACATGCAATTACCAAAAATGATTGCCAGTGAAACTGGTAAAGGGAATGCCTGTTGTGCGTGCAGCACAGCAGAAGGATCTACAGGTGAAATAAAAGTGTTTTTGTTCCAAAGTATATAGATGCAATACAACTGCTCCGAAGAGTCATCAATAGTCGATACGGTAAGTTTGAGGGGTCTGCAATAATGGTGCATTGTGAGACGACGAAAGGTGGATCCCACTGTTGTAAAATGTGCGATGAGGATCTTCCCTATAAGCAGACAATATGGTTAGGATAATAAGCCCAACCAAAAAGTCATGAGTATTATTTACATCGTTCACCATTTAAGGTCCTCAAACACACTGAAAATGTATATGCGTATTGTGCTCATTCTCATTACATATATCCTTCCTGGTAATATGCTAAACGTGGCTATAATAATGGTACAGTGCACAAAAAATTAGGTGCACCGCTGTGAGCTCAAATTCATCTAATCTTTGACAACAACGAGAATATGTCTCGGGAGACCCGATTAGTGTTGTCAACTGCGTGAAAGTTTCTGGGTGATCTTGAGGGAGCGGTCCCTTTTCGAGAGTTGTAAAATATTACCAAAACCTGTTGTAAATCACTCTATGTTTTGTCTGCCCCTGTTGTCAGCTTTGTAAAAAAAACTACGACTTGTCACAACTACGAATCGTACTTCTCATGCTCGGTATCGGTAAATCACCTGGGATAAGGGTTGAAGGAGAGCATAAGGATGCATAAAGTAGGCAAACAAGTCAATATTTTGACTTTTGAGTTTAGTAAACACAAGTTCCCTTCAAAACTCAAATTATTTTCCTCGTTCCAAGAAATGATTTTCACACGAAAAAATGTTTCATTCAACGTAAGCATGGGTGGATAATCGCTTATCGGCTTCCTTTAAACCATTTTTGTTCTATTGACATATTTATAATGTATGAATCTGGAGAATGATTCAACAAAATCCAAATTGACGATTTGAATCATGAACAAAAATGTCGTAAAACTGGATAAGTACAAGACATATTATGACGTAAAAGTCGCAACATTGCTCACAATCAGTCATGCGTTGACGAGTGAATACTGATTCCGACAATATCTTATTATTTTGCAAATAAATACAAATGATACCTAATTTAGAATTAGTGATATTGCGTGTTAATGCTAATGTGTAAGCAACTAAAATTGTGACTTGTTTTGAAAAGCAACTAACTATACATGGTAATGAATAATGAAAAATACTTGTAAACGAATTGAAAGTTTATTGTAAATGCCCAAACCCCAAACAAATCAGTTATGTGTAGATATGGTGTAGGCGAATTCACAATTCACACGAGTATACTTGATACACACTATATTGTATTCCCCACATAATATTTATATTATCATCACATCACATCTTCCGCTGTCCACCTTTCTAGGCAGCAGGCAGGCGCTTGTTCATTCATGCACTTTGCTAGGGAGGGAGGGTGTAGAAAACATAATATATGAGCATATGTTGGAAGAAAGAGCAACTCTTAAGTCGAGATAGAATGCAAGAGTACATACATCATTCATTACATTCATAAGACCTGGAAGCAATTTATCAATCCTGTAGTTGTTGTGTAGTAGTAGTACCTTGAATCCATCACACGTAATGGAAGCGCTGTAATGGTGTAGTGGATGATGGAACCGTAAGTAAATCACAGGCACATTCATTCATAATTCACACATCCGCTTTTTCCAGCAGGGAACTTGGTTTTATCGTTGGTGTTGTGACGCATCCGGACTTTTGATGGAAAATTCCTTTTAGCCAATTCTACGGACCTTAGCACTTACTCTGTCTGAGTGAGAGAGACGTTTTCACCTCATTCCCTTTCAGCAAGTTTCATGCAATACGTTGAATACAGTCAACTTACAATGGAGGGAGGATGCAGTCAAATATAATCAAATCAAACGACTAAAGCAATCTTTTGACTCGACTGGTACTAAATTTCAGGTGAGTTTATATTCCGGGTTTTGGTTCTAGACCTCCAGGCGATATGGTAAAATTCTCGTGGTTGTTTAATGGACTTGAGGCATAAAACCTTTTTGATTCAAGCATAGTAAGCCCATATTTCATCTTCACGAAGCTCTTACCTTTTGAATCATCATGCATCATCGCACCACCACTTTGTTTACATTGGATTGAATTTATTTTAGTTATCACCCTTTTTAGCTGTGCATTGCAATACCAACCAGCTCCATTCAGTCATCCATTCAATAGGCTTGTTTGTGTATAAGAATTGGTTTTACAACATTCAAATACTATACATACATATTACCTATTATTATTATTATTATTGTTATTATTGTGCATTCCCTATGCGTAGTACTTACGCACGTAGTATATGGAATACACGAGGGTAGGCAATTTATTATTATTTAGTGTTTGTGTCATATAAATACACAAACATCATATCATAATGATTTTTTTAGGGAAATGGGCGCGTCGCAACTTATCATTTTTGCCATTTAGCAGCTTGTAAAACTATCACATGAACATAAATACTGAGATGAGATACACCGAAATGTTAGCATTTGCATTTTCAGTGGTAACACAACAATAGAATGTTTAGATTAGGTGTGCTGTTACTTCTTACGTGTTCTTTCACCAGCAAGAACATAATATTGCTATTGTGCATTATTACGCGTTTTTGTTTGCATGCGGCTGTCAACGACAATATGTAATTGTTAGCTTCTGAGCACATTGAGCGTACACAACTTGCAACTATTTTTCTGTCAACAGTGCAAGCAAGCAAACACAATCCAGACAGGCGCAGACGGTGGGATTAGATGAATTAACGGTATCCAAACTGCGAACGATGCGAAATGTGAACCTGAGGGTAAATCTAAATCCCTATAGATTCATGAATGTGAGTTGTGTAAAAACAATTTTTCATAATACGCCAATTTCAAGGTTTACTACATGATTTTTTGGAACTCTCATAAAACAGCTTCTTGCCAATAGCCTTTATTTCTAAAAATATTATTTTTCGGAAAAGGCAAAGACAACGACTCAATTTCACTATTCACTTAAACTTTAATAGATAAAATTCAATCGTACAACCTTTTACAACTATATAATTCCCTTTATTACGCAGGAGCCAGCCCATTTCACTACAATACTGTTTTCGCCAATGGGTGCAGACGTACCTGACGGCACGCCATTTCGTTTCAATTTTTATTCTAATTTTACATGGGCCAAGCCCATGCCCATTTTCTATCACTTCATCGCATCGCAGTTTGCACATAATGACATAATGTAGGCATAGCATGTAATAATGGAAGACGGGAGGAAGTAGTTTGCATTATATGGATAGCAGCGTGCTGAAAAATTATGGATGGATGTTGTGTCCATACTCCATACTATGTATAACCCCATATGAATATACATATATACATAGCTATAGGTGTGTGCATATTGAATAAAAGCGTGGCTTCATTTTTTGAGAAAGCCTATTCGTTGTTTCCCTGTATAGGTTGATAATTTTTCTATTCCATACACATAGTGTAGCAAGTGCAGTTTGCAATGTGCAGGGCAATCCCAGAAACCGAGTGGGAAATGTTGTTTTTTTGTCATGTATCCATTGTATTCTATCCAAAATTATCCTTTTAATTTTTATCTCTTTCATTTGCTCAAAATTCTCGTCGGCAAACCTGCGTGATTTATTATGTATTTGAAAATGAATGAAGGGGTGATGAGTTATGACTACTTCCATGTCATACCCGAACAAATATAACTTGTCAATGACTAAACTAAACGCTTTTTGTATTTATAGGCAAACCAACCCACGTGGAATTTCAAGTCACCTCAATCAAGAGGAAAACGTACATACCAAAAAACTATAAAAAAGTTACTAGCCGACTATTTAATATTTTCAATTGAGAGTACCCATAAAACTTATATAGGTATGCTCGTCCACATAAAAATGTACAAAAGATGCACGTTTAGCTTAATGCGTGAAAAAATAAATGTAGATATTTGCATAAAAATTGCTAGTTTGTGAGTGTAATAGCAGTAGCCGGTCAGACGACCGTTATATAACTTGTCAATGACTAAACTAAACGCTTTTTGTATTTATAGGCAAACCAACCCACATGGAATTTTAAGTCACCTCAATCAAGAGGAAAACGTACATACCAAAAAAACTAAAAAAAAGTTACTAGCCGACTATTTAATATTTTCAATTGAGAGTACCCATAAAACTTATATAGGTATGCTCGTCCACATAAAAATGTAAAAAAGATGCACGTTTAGCTTAATGCGTGAAAAAATAAATGTAGATATTTGCATAAAAATTGCTAGTTTGTGAGTGTAATAGCAGTAGCCGGTCAGACGACCGTATATATCAATTGTCCACGGTCCCAAGTACTCCACACCATGCACTCTTGTCATAAATTGTACAATGAAGTGAATACCTGTCCGTCGGACACGGTATACATGTGTAGATTATGTTATATTGCGTACATGTTGTGAAGGAAATAGTGGTACAAATATGATGTCACGATGTCAAACCCAAGGAGAAACATTAATGGACGGCTTGTCTTGAGTTTTGCAGTAAACGTGCCATGTATGTATGTGACTGTTGTTTACGTGCATACCCCAAATTGATAAATTATTTAATCAATAATACATATATTTATCTTCGCGGCATGTATATGTAGTATATAGCATAGTATAATTATAAGCATGATAGGCCAATTTCCAGGATTTACTCGCGCGACCAGCTACCTTCTCCATATAAAAACGACAATTTTTTATGCTCAATTTCCAGGATTATATGTTTTGAGCAATAACTTCTAATTGGACCCTTCTGTTTTGAATTAGAACGCATTAGTTGGTAAAACTTGATAAAGTCTAGAATAGATGTATGTTCCAATAATGTTTCAAGGAGGGATGATCGTTACTTTTCCTGGAAATAACTATTTGTAGCGCATACATTTTTTATGTAGCCTGGATTGACTATCAATAACTGAAACGTAAAAAGGAGTATTAGAGAACTCACTTCTCTAATATTATTATTATATTTTCTAACTGAAACAACCGAAAGGCTAAACTTCAGGAAATTTAGTGGAATAGTCGCTTAATAGTCTTCACAAACATTTATCAATTATACTATACTCCTTTATACATACTCCTTTCTCAGTTAGGCTCCCACCCTTCCACCTCCCATGAATTGTAACAAGAATAAAAATGGAAGAAAGATGAAATCATGATGATCCAGCAGTTTCTTATGCTGTGCTTTTGAATGCACAGGTTTTCTGTGGATAATGTGCCTTCCTACTAATAGGTTTTTATCTTCGTCATCAAGGCAGCACTTTTATACTAGTACCTTCAGTTACAAAGGCTTCTAAGCTTCTTACTTCTTTTTACCTACATATATGCCTGCCTCCATAGTTTATCATATGAAAAACGAAGCAGAGTTTTACCACATCTCAAAACTTCCCGTAGTATCTCGTTGTTCCTTCATGGAACAACAAAATGGTTGCCTCCTCTTGCTCTTCTAAGGTAATTTCGCCTTCGTTAGAAAGATACGATTTGGGAAGAATACATAAACATTAGATTACTGCAGGAGATGATTAGGAAAATACGGAAAATAACATCTACGCGTCTCCTTCTTGAATTGTAGTTGTGATGCCTGCATACTTTTCCTTTTAGTCGACTAGCCGACCAACTTGGGTGGTCTCAGTCTCCGATTTCTCCTTCTATAATGCTGCTTTGCTAACTTGTTTATGTACACGAACGAAAACCCTGATCCAGAATGTAGCTAACCTACGCTACGAAGATTACGGTCTTACTGAAACATCTCTTCTGATTAACGTACCTGGACACAACACATATCAGGTACGTAGGTATATTGTTTTTCTTCCTCAGATAAGCAGATTGAAAGGGGAAAGGGATATTATAGCTGAACAAGAGCAAAGAGGACTTAGGACTATAAAGCAGACGGTTTTCTAGTTGTTCTGTGTCTATCGCTTTGCTACATACGAATTTGTTGCGTTTCATGTGAAGCAATAACATCAAATGCAACATTCCAGACGGAAGGATCAAGAGAATCCAACGTGAGTTTGTCTTGAAATGCGACCAGACATCACAAAAATATTGAAATTTTATTTTGCAGACAAACAAATGTCATGAATTTCGACATCCGCATCGCAGTCCAGTCCTCACATTTTTCCATATACCTAAGCTGCCTAAAATGCCTGGTGTTGCGTAAGCTGAAAATATGGCGTAGTTGTCGGTTGACACGAGGACTGCAAAAGGTAAAAATGCTACAAGGAATCTTTCAATAAGAGACTTACAGTCAGTCAAAGGATTCCCCAGAGATATTACTAATGAGCTCCCGAAACACCCTCGTCAGCTGCCATAATTATATACTACTTATGCACCAAACAAGATTTCAATCATTCTTCAAAAGATTGCGACCACACTATCCATATAATCATCATTATCCTTTACCATCTCCTTCATCATGCTCATCATATCATGGTGAAAACATGCAATATAAACTGGAAAAAGTGGAGATACATAGAAAAAAGTAATAAAAATCGTTTTATTTAAACACCGAAATACTCTGCTAAATATGAGGTTTTCTATTTGAGGATCACTCTAGGATCACATCACATCACGCTACAAAAGTCCCAAACAGGAGTATTATAGTAAAAACTGGAAATTCATATGCACAGAAGTGATTACAGTATATTAGCATATTAAAACAACGAGTCAGTCACCCAGTATAAGTGAAAAAGCCACGCACATTGTAAAACATGCATGCATAATGTAAAACTGCATTATGATGATATCAAAATAAAATAAAAAATAGGAACGTTCTTTTCCTCCTCCGCACCGCTTGTTGAAGCAGCAGCAGCATTAAGAATTTCAAGTTGGACTACCGTCATACCTCTTCGACACAGACTTGTTATGCGGATAACGTGTGAATGGCTGTATGTTGTGTTGTGTTAAAGTGAAGCAGAAAAAAGGACCACCTGTCTGTCAGCCGTCCGTGTCGGTCGGGAAATCAAGAGGTTACAAAATAAAAGAGGCATGAATTTGATCTTAGCATCGTATCGTGATGATGATTCGATTGACTTGTGTTTTCTGGCACCATTTTTCTCTTGTATTATGCAAGTAAAAAAGAAAGAAAATCCCCTATTGTGCCATTACTTTTCATAAATACCTACTGCTCGCAACAGGCATTTATAGAGGCGAGTGAAATTAGTAGAGTTGCTTGTACAGATGTATATAATATATTATATTATGCAGCCTGAAAACTGAAAAACCATTAGTTTGGAACTTATTCGCTTGTTATAAAGCATTTTTCACACAACAAATGTTGGGGGCAGCTTTGTTCTTTGCTGAAAAACTATAAAAACACTCCGGTTAGCTGGCTAAAAACGCCTGCTGTTGATGAAACTTCTAAAACTAGTCCAAAACAATAATTTCTCATCTTGTTATTTGCGCACTGGTGTCCGTCCAGCTCAACAAGGAGTACGCTTATAACATAGATTTTGTGGATATGTCGTTTACCCACACATGGTTCGTAGGAACTAGGAACGTGGGACTGCTCAGGCAGGTATTACAAGCAATAGTAGTACTCTGCTAATACGGAAAGATAAACTGAGATTAGTCGAAAAAATTTTATATCTTGTTAACAAGCTGTTTCGTGGCACGTTTGGTTGTGTGATGCAAAAACAAAAGTGGTTCGGCAAGTATGTAATTGTCTTAGAACAAACTTGAATACTTCACTCGTATTTCGTGTTGGCGTTCCGAAACTGGTGGTAATTTGCTTCAGATTTTTCTTGTTAAGGGACTCGTTCTCTGACTCTAAGAATCTCATTTTTATTAACCACCAGGGCGAGGCAGGTGAGAATTATTATATTGTTGGAGATATATTTGCTCAGAAGAGACTGAATAGGTACAAAACTTGGACTTTATACTAATCAAACACTAATAGTGTCGCTGCTAAATTGAAAATTTATAACGCAATGAAAAAATTATATGCGTTACATGAGAAATCACTGATTGCCGTCTATTGTTCATCAAGTATATTGTATTGTTCATCATTTTTATTTGCTACTAGTCAGATAATTTTACTAAAAACTAGGGTCATGTTGACGCGTCATAATTTCATGTAAGGTTATATCTCATTGCAATTTATCATTAGTCATCAAGTTACAAACAAGCACATCGATTACATTCTCACGTTAAACTAATTACAAGCTTAATTGCCCGTCAGATATACGAAGGAAAGGGGATGAGATAACGTAAATCGTGACTTTAATTTGCAATTGATCTATACGGTCTACAATCCAGGTAGCACAAAACAAAAGTATCAAGCCATCACATCGTCAGTTTCTCCTCTTATGGCACCTTTTCTTGTGTACATTGTTTGTCACTGTCAACAGGAGGAGGAGGAATTTGTTAATAATGTGTGTCACGCTTGAGTGCTAATAATGAAATGCTAGCAGTAGTTAGGATGACTATGACAAGTGTGCGTGTGTGTGTGTGTGTGTGTGTGTACGTCTTCCTATTCATTGCGAAGAATTGAGCGTGTAGACAATTTGTAATAAGATACGTGCATTACAGGAAAGCAAAAAGTCTGTTGTTTAAGTGAATGCGTAAACTGATTTACTATCTTGTTGATTTGGAAAATGGTAGCTTGAAAAATCTCAATAGAGTCATTAATTTTATACTTCGAGCAAAAGTAAAATGCGAGACATGATTTATGGTATTTACTACTGCACATTTTGTCTTCGTCTCTGCACGGTTGTTCCAAATTGAAACTCGAGAAATGCAATGACATATTGATTTCGATTCCAATTCACCATCTTATACATAATTTGTATGCAAGATATTTAAAATCTTTACTTTCCGTTGCCACAAACGAGACGGGCACAACTTATTTGGCTAGAAATGAATTAACAATTCTTCATCATAGTGCTGCTGCTGCTTTCATGGTTTGTGGTTTGCAGACTTTTGCTGAAAACGTTTTTCGTGTGTACAAACAAACACAGGTTAGCCGTCAACTATCAAATCATCAAACAGTATAAATTAATGACCTCAAAATACACAATTTCTTTACTTTGTATTGGTTTCACTAGCATTTTATTAACTGCCTAGTCATAAGTTCAAAAAATCAGTGGTAGATCAGCCTGCCATCAAAGTGAATGAGCGCTTCACCCTGTGCCCCGTTGAAATATCACAATATGTAATTTACGGTAGACAGATAATTCTTATAACTCTTTGTAATTTACGGATTTCCAGTATTTAGTAAAAGTATTCCAGGAGCTAGTTAATTCGATCAGCATTAAAAAATAAATCCAATGCAATGTGCACAGAGGCGCTCCTCCGCTAATTCATATCCCGCATGAAATATTCACTTTCACATCACATTCGCGTAGAGTTTTTTTTATAAGTAATATACACATTCACTTTCTTAACTACAAAGAGATAATAACATAACCATGCCTAGATTCAGGACGAGGAGAGAGGATTGGTGGCATTAAAAGTGACTGGAGGGGAGTTGGCGAGAAAGTGAACCCTACGCTAGAAAGCATTTTTTTCCATCCCCATTCAGTGCACACGATCGCGTTTTTCGCTTCATGAATTCATTACATTATCACATTATTTAATAGTAATACCGGGGAAAAGGCTGTTTCCACGAAAAAAGGACCATTGGCACGAAAATGGAATGAGTGGAACCTACTCAAACCATGAAAATGGAAAATAGAGCGAGCACTATATATGTGTATTGCATGCAAGGGAGCCATGTTCCTCCCAAAGTGAGTGAGTTTAGCTAATAAAGTCAATGAAATTGTTTTCCATTGGAATTTCAACCCAAATCTCTATCTCTTCTTTTCTCCTTATCCACACTTGCAGTTTATACCGTGAGCCACCCTTCCGACCATTTTTTTTCTCTTCCAGCCATAGTGATGATTGCCCACTCACTTTCCCTCTATGTTACTTCTCTTTTTACATTTATTTCACCCGGATGATTCGATCGATTCTCGGGAGTAATTCTTTCCTTAATACAAATATATTTTCCACTTACAGCAGACTTCCGTTAGAGAACACGGTCCGTGCGTATTGGTCTGTGCTGCTGATAGCCATGTCACTGCAAATGGAAATGTGAGGGCGTAATGGGAAAATAGGATAGATTAATAGTTTCTTTTTTACGGTGAGCTGGCCGGAATTTTCTGCATTACTTCATATCATACACGTAACACTAGTAGAGAGCATTCCAGAGTTGAACTTTTAGTTGAAACCAGGTACTCTCATAATAGGTATATGGGCATATATACACCTACCCTGATTTCACTTCACCGTAGTTAATTCAATCCAATCCTGGGCTAATCCATAAAGCTGAAAGGATGAAACGAGTAGGTAGAGATCCAGGGTGCAGGCATGAAATTGCGGAAAGGAAGGATGATCAAGGTAATAAAGCAAAGAGCTACATGGGGGAAAGACCAGTAGCTTCACACCCATCTTCTCCGGCTCTCATTTCCGCTCGCATGCAATCATGCAATATAACACCACTACCAGGAAAAGACGCACAAAAATCCGGTTTATAGAGAATACAACCGACGCACAGAGGGCTCTGCTGAGGTATAGCTTTTTTTCTGGTGTGAAAATGAAGTGTTACTGGGTCTGAGTGATGATCATGATGATGATGATGGTGTGAAAAGGAAAATGTTTAGTCAAGCGTCTGGAATGTTTGGAATGCAATTTTCTCCATGAATTGAGTTTCCACTGACAGACAGCCGTATCACTAGGGCAAGGCAGAAATACGTCTGAAGATAAAGTGAAAAGTCGACGAGGAAGGTTGAGCGCAGTCTACAAGTTGATTGCATGAGTGAATGAGTGCTTCTTCTGTATGTATATTGCATGGATTGAGAATGCAAAAAACAGAGAGAATCTACACAAAACAGAGGATTATTTTCTGTTTACGCTCCTTCATCTAATACAATGTAAGGCTCGGGGGTTATGTTCATAAGTGGAAAAACAAATCGATTCGAATACCAGATTACTCTTTGTCTCACTTTCAGCTTTGTAAAGATACCCAACGCGCATTATACCAAGTACCTTCGTTTCATCGATACTGTTATGAGAATTGAGTCAATTGAATAGTTTAAGAAAATTGCTGTACAAAAGAGATTCAATGGGATTCTGGAAATTGATGATTGGAAACGATCCTTTCAGAACAGCTTTTTGCCAGCTCGTGTCCCAATTTATTGTTTTCTGTCGCTCCTTCCTGCATACCCTGTTCGTTCGTACCATTACCACCAAACGCCATGATGCAATATTAGCTCATTCACTTCAATTACTATCCAATATTACAGTTGAGTAGCTCAATTCTTGCTGATGGAAAATGAGACCTCTCCATCTATGTCGGAGTTAGTATCAAATCAATGAAATTGCATGTACTTGTGTGTAAATCGGTACATGTTGTAGTGAACAATGATGGAAATAAGAGAGACGAGAGACAAGAATAAGAGAAATATTTGGTTACGTGACGGTGACAAATCTGGCTAGTAGTTTGGGAGGAATGCTAGATAATAAGTTTGTCAACGAACAAAAAAATAATCATTCCGGGAATTCTTGCTTTTTTGCTCATATGAAACAAATGATTTGAACATGAATTATTTTCTGCTTTTTCGGCACTCATAGACAACAACAAAAACAACAAGGCAAGGCAAGGGGTTGAATGGCTGTGGTGTATGAAGTTCTCAGTTGTAAAGACTATGTTTGCTGATTCCACTTTGAGGGAATTGAACCGGGTTGTCTGTCAGGTTATATTAAATTTCCCAGAGACTCAAAAGCTTTCGACCAATTTGTCCCGTTTACGATTTTTTGCATGCTTCAAAGTGTCAAGCTTTAGCATTCTGTGAACACGAGATATAAGTACAAGATAAGGGTATTCTAAAACGTTCCGAAACAAATGCAGTAGGAATCTTGGCATGTTTAGTTTGTATCTTGACATTTTATTACGTTTTCAGCTTGATGTCTGTGTATTTGGTGGAGATACGCTGAAAAATTAGATGCCGTGTGGGGAGAAAAACGGTGACCTTGCTTGGCAGACAAGTATTTCCTAGTTTTAATATAATTATATTAGAACTCTCAGGAATATTATTGATATGTTGACACATTTCAAAGCTATAATTTTTGTTTAGCAAAATCGCTGATTTTTCTAATTATTTCTTATCTACATACTTATCAATCGCAAGAATTCATGAAAATATTTTTGTAGAAGACTTTTATTACGTACAAGTTGAAAATATCAAAATTGATTTTATAATTATTATGTCAAAATTTTATAAAGCAATCAGTTGATTGATTAAGTCCAACGATGCCCCGACTTGCCGCTCTGGCTATTCTCTTACGAAGTTCCCTGGAATAGAAATCTCTCCGGTTTCCCAATTATTTTTTTGAGACCGAATGAAAAAGGGCGTCAATCCTCCTGAGAAAGAGAAGTAGACTATTTTTACGATGGCCATTACGTTACGAATGTATGATTTCGAGTTTGTGAGTAGAGTAGGTACGTCAATTTTACTAACATTGAGAACCAGCGCTAGATCAGACAAAACTCTGTTTGTTGCTTGCCAAAGGGTAGAGAAGCTACACACATTAGGATTGCCTATACACTTGCAACTGTCAGCGAGCACGAACAGTTCAAATATCCTTCGCAGGCATAGGATTTACGCATTACGTACCTACCTATATCAGAATGTACATGACTTATGCAATATAAAAGTGTTAAACATATGGTATCATGATTAGTTATATGCATGTATAATTTAGCACTTTCTTGAGGACTGTCTGCACGGTCACACGCAAACTGTCTATGACCCATCCAAATTTGACTTTAAAATCGCACGATTCTTCATATTTCTAGTAGTATACGGATTGGCTATTAAACGAGTAATTTTTCACAAATTATTCTGCACAACCATCCAGAAAGCGGCTGGTGTGTAGACAGAACCCGCATCCATTAATACTTCAGTTGTGAAAACGACGCAGAATATGCATCCTGTTGGAAATGTTATTTTGGGGAACGGAAAAGGGAAGATGTCTTTAGGATTGTTCACGAAATCTATTCGCAATTTCCGTTTTTATTTGCTCCAGCTCTAATGTAAGTGCTAGGGAATGCATGGTCATTTGCTCAAGGGTAGAGCAATAAAATGAGCAAAGATGAAAGCTGATTGGTCTATTGGACATTATAGAAATATCAAACCTTATGCATATGTGTAAGTGTAGCTAACGGCACCCCCTGTTTTTTTCTGTTTCAAGAGTACTTGTGATCCGAGTTTTAAAAAACATGTTGATAATGATGCGGTTTGAAGGAAGGGAAGGAAACCTGGTACGCTTGCTAGGAATACAATCATTTCTAGAAAAGTCAAGGTCTTCCATTGAACACCCTAAACCCTAAACTCCCCACTTTTCTGAAGGAATCTCACAATGGATGTGTGAGTTGGTAAAAGGAAAAAAGGTAATGTGTTCTGCCCATAAATGCAAGAACAAGAAATGGTAGTAAGAAAACAAGGCACCCTCAGCTAATTTGATGAAATCGTTGTTTCTTTCCGTCCAGAAAACGATTTAGATGGAGCAAGATCTCTTCGAGTAGGTACCTGCTGTTCGGAGCATCCTCCACTAGATATCCCTCCTAGTATGTGTCTCCTATCTGCGGAGAAGTGGATTTTGTTCGTTTGTTGGCTTGCCCTATGTATTTCGTACCTTCGACTTGAAATCGTTTACAACATGCAACAGCAAGGGTTTCTACTAAATCAAAGTTGTACGCATCAGTGCAGTGCTTCCTGGACATTAAAATTATTAAACAATGTAAATGTGGCTTGTTATACAACATGCATTTTGGCCCAGTCTATACAGCAGAATTGGGATTTCTCTAACATCTTTGTCGTTGGCGTTGATTCTCTTTCCAACCATTTCAAACTACCCCGACTTAAGTGGACTAAAAGATAACTAAGCGGATAATCTTTTTAAAAGTTTTCCCGACTTCTGCTGTTTACATATTACATTATCGTCTGCAATTGTCCTCATGTACGAAGTTAGATGAGCAAGCAGATAGGTAGAAGCAGTCATTTAGGAATGAGATGAGGATACGTTTTAGTTTAGTTTAGGGTAGGTTCAGAATTGTCGAAAATTGTTTTCAGGGTTAATCTAATTTCAAATGTTGTTGAAAAAATAACAAATCTTTAATTAATAATAATAATAAACTCATATACGTCAAACTTAAAAGGGATTATCCGCTTACGGCTTACGAAAGGAACGGTCGAAATTCAACACTGAATCGTCGCCGTTTTAAGCAATCAAAAAGGAGAGAAAGAGTGCTGAATTGCATAACGATTGTGGTAAAAGGTAGGGCAATAAAGTTATCCGCAATGAGCATCGTGATCCTTCATGTCTTCCACATTTTGATAATCTTATCGGCTCTTTTTTATAAACTTAAAAGGGATTATCCGCTTACGGCTTACGAAAGGAACGGTCGAAATTCAACACAGAATCAAAAAGGAGAGAAAGAGTGCTGAATTGCATAACGATTGTGGTAAAAGGAAGGGCAATAAAGTTATCCGCAATGAGCATCGTGATCCTTCATGTCTTCCACATTTTGATAATCTTATCGGCTCTTTTTTACTTCACACTTTTGTTGCTCACACACCGCGTCTCCTACCCCTACCCTACCACACACACCAAAAACCATAAAGCACTCGGAGCCCAGAAGAGTAATCGTATTTCGATCATCTTCATTCGTGTATACGCGTAATCCGAATGCGAGAGTGGAACCGATTGTAATAACAAGGCTGAAATGTAATATTCTCTGAAATGAGGAGAAACCGCACACACAACTTGTGCGCCTTCTCCATAAATTACTTTGTATCAAATTATATTCACGATTTCTTTCTATCCACACAATTCCCATTTTCAACAGTGGGCTTTATACATAAGTGAGGAGTTGAGGAGAAGACGCGGCATGACACATACGCCAGCCATAATATCAATATGGGAATCAACCCGTGCCTGGTAGAACCGTCATCATCAGGTTTTCTTCTTTCAATTTATCCGTATTTTATAACTCTCCTTACTCCTCCTATATGATACCACCCCGTCATCACACATCTACTACGTTTGTGCATAATCTTTCATTTTTACCACACCAAGATTTTCATAAGACAGCTGCGACGGCAATAAACCGGGGGTAATCTCGTAGAGCCTGATAGAAAAAAAATCGAATCTTTGCTCTTCCGTCGTTCACATTAGATTAGTTCCCAGAGCTCAAGAAGCTGCAAAATCAAACTCTGATGATGTGATGATGACAACCCCACATGTCATTCATGGCCACTCTCTCTCTCTCTCGTGTAACACACCAGATACAACAATAAAATCTGGACGCTATCACTTACAATATATACATCTTTACATCCCTAGCGGAACGAGAAAAACACGTGTAATCTTGTGCTAGCATGTTCCACGCCAGAATTGCTTCAAGTGGTGTTTGATTACTTTTCAGCTTTGGTAAGCTCACCCGTCTTTGAGTATCATGTTATCCATTTTTATAAATGTACCTTACATTTATCCTCTCACCGAGAGTAAGAAAAAATGCATACATTTTATTTGAACAAAAGTGGTGGCTTGCCGGGGTATTTGTATGATTGCGATTTTTTTTTATTAAAAGGGAATAATTTTTTATCCAATTTTCTCTCCTCCTGGATCATCACGGTAATAGGAGTGGAGCAGCATATGCTAAAGACTACTACAATTTTCTCGTTTTTCTCCAAGTTTACTCGGTTAACATAGCCGGTTCCCACTTTTTTTGGGAAAAAAACCTGATGATAATGATGGTGGACATCGTTGTCGTGATCTCGTGAAAAGAGCAGATGTGAGCGTTTTCATTCGATGAAATCATGTTCACACTTTTGTACCCATGCTTTTGACTGGCTTTCTATTAAATATATTTATCGCTAGTTTTCTGGCAGTATGCCCCTTCTATATTCTCCCTTCCTGGTAGAAGCAGCAGCTTTCCTTCCTCTCACCATTTTCGTGTATAACACCGAAAACTCCAACTTTTTTCACTGTCCTCCGAACTAAACCATAAAAAGGGACTCATTCTTGTTGCAACACAGCTGAAAAAAAGTATTTTTATTTGTAAGCGGTGGGAAAAGTAAAAGTGTGCAACATTTGTTCCCTATTGTTATTATCACCACTGTATGCAACCTTTCTAGGATAAATATAGTGTGGATAATAGAAAACTCTTTCGAAAATTGTTCTCGGACAATTCTATAGCCCTGTTGTCTTTTATTACATTTGGTGTCATCATTATTATCATCCTTTCCTGGGCGAACATGCGTGATGCCTGTATATTGTTCGTATTGGGTAATATATACAAAAAGTATGCGATGCGACCATTTGGGAAGTACATGGATGGACGTGTGAACATTCACCCTTGGCTCGATAATAAGGACCAGCCGTGTGCCTTGTGTGATGATGCTTGTGTCGGCTGAAACTTGTGTATGTATTTAAACTGCAATAATGATTTAACTGGCACTTACAATGTAAACTTGTTTCCTCCTTTTTTGTTGTAATATATCTGAGCTGAGCTCCTTCGGTGAATAAAATAGTCGTCCCCGTTGTGCTCCTCTTTCTGGATTAGTGCAATTTACACTGGAATGGATTGGTGAATCTGAATGAGGAAAGCGAAGTAGCTGGGGATGATGATACCAAATGGAAAATTTATTATTGAGGATGAGCAAGGAGGGAATGAGTAACATATTTTATGTCATTTCCCCTATACACACCCACTGACAAAATTCACACAAATGTATGCTTGTGGTAGCGATTGAGCTCGATGTGGGAGCAGAAAGTTTTTTGCTGTAATGAATGACGCCTTATTAAATTAGCTTACCCATCTGAATTTAATTTGGGAATGTACGTTCGCTTCCCCACATTGTCAGGGTCAGTGGTATTATTATTGAGCAATAATTTTAATCCTCGCCTCGTATTAAGCACATCGTACATCTACACAATAATACATATATGCAATGCAACATGGAGGAGGTGTAAAAGACTTAACGAGCAATATTTATAGTGCTATTATTTTAATTGTCAAAGCTTAGACTGAGACTGAAATTTAGCAGATCTCCTAGTTGGAAGTGACCGTTTTTAAACTCAATATATTATGTTTAACATTATGTGTCATATTAAACTAATATTAATATTATCAAATGAACTCTGTTAATGTCAAAACACAGAAAAGAACTTTGAAATTTCAAATTTCAACAAGATTTTAATAATAAACTTTATTGTGTAGCGTGTTTACGGATTAATCATTTGCAAAAAATCCTGGTAAGGAATTTTATAGTATTCAATATAGTGCGCAATAATAAACCAAAAGATTTATACATGAAAAGTGTCTGGAGTATCTGAAGCATAATAATTGGAAACGGCTACAGCAGCAGCAGCAATGCATAACCACGCTGAAAAATTGCAGTAAATCTTAGAATCCTTGCTATCAGCACTTACACAAATCCGACGACGAGGCAAAAATTGATATGTGAGAACAGACAACTTTTTTTACGAGGTTTTCACGACTCAAGCGATTTGTGCAGCGCTTCTCAAATCCACACATGCATTCTTCTCTTTTAACAATATTGTCTCGGAAGTCTGCTCGTCTTCTCAGCACATATAAAGGACAGAGCATTGTCCACAAAGTAGCATCAGTTTGGCGTGAATGAAGATGAAGAAAACATGGTTTCATAGAGAAGCTCCGTGTTTCAAAGCTGTAAAAAACCAACCGAAAGTCATACGCTCTCCCAGAGATAACAAAAAATCAGTAAGTTCTCCTTCCATGATACTACACTCTTTCTGTAATCTTTCATACGCACAGATTTTCTTGTACGCAAGAGAGCAGCCACATGCTATCCCTACTACTGTGTTCCTATGTGTATCATGTTCAGTTCACACTTGGCAAGGAAGAAGTGTAACGACCTCAAAGATTGGCCGGACCCAAGTGGCAGTAGGCAGGGGGAACTTGGGGAAGGGCGGACTTGACTAGAACATTGAGAGGTTTTCCTCTCCATGCTAATTTCCCACTAACTAGCTTCATTTTTAGGGTGCACAATACTCTCATGTGTGAGTATACCTGTCCCGCCGACTCGTATCCTATGAGTACAATTACATGATGACTGCATATTATATGGACCTGAATAAAACAGGCAAGGTTCCCACTATGCAGACACGTTTTTCTCCGTAGCTCTAGCTCTGCAGGAGCAGGAGCATGAAAAATGTATATTTTTCAGTTGAATCCTTCTGCATTAGCTAGCAGAGCACCAACAGGGCTGGACTGGATGGAAGCCTTTTTTTTACATGGGGATTATGCCCCACACACGCATGCCATCAACTTGAGCTTTCAATGCGGCAGTGGTGATGGTGATGCTCCAACCTTTGACAATTGAGCTCAACTAGTCGTGCTTCTCCCTGTTTACACGGCACAGAGCTGAGCTAGGAAAGGAGCTCTCTAGCCAGACAGAATATCCCACTCAGCAAGTATTTTATTATTACCAGCCACTATTACCAACTGTAGCAAAAGCAATCATCATCTTCTCTTTTCTCTCGCCACCAAAACAATGCTCAAGTGTTCCCTGTGTGGCTTTCCGTTTGTATACACATATCACTTCTTTTAGATGATTTTTAGTAGTAGATTATTATATGCATGCATCGCATGGAAAGAGTAACACATGGGCTTCTTTTTAGTTTTGCTCTTCTTGACTGGTTATACTGCTTATGCATATGATTCCCAATGCTCATACTTTTATGCATGTAGTTCTGTGTTGGTTTGGTTTGGTGTGTGTGTGTGTGCATGTGTTGTGTAGCAAAGTAATGAAAACGGATATACCTAAACACACATAATACTTTCCCATTTACGACCCCATCATCATCATCCTTTTCCATGTAGGGTTGGCATAACTGGTACTAGTGAACTCAATGTTTTACGGCAATCCGTCTCCGAGCATTGCATTGCTTTTCCGCTCCGTTGCTGTTCCCAACTTTTTCTTATTACTTCAAATTACGATATGATACGACGATACAAACATCAAACGATCCCATTAAAAACAGCGGAGCGAGAGAGCGAGAGAGAGAGACCCGTGTTGTGTGTTTTGGTTGTGAATGTGCTTTTTCACAAGAGTACTACTGTCCTGTGTTGTATCAGCCAGAGTCTGCTTCCTTGAAGACGTGTGCTCACATTATTTGATGTATATACCTTCTTGCCGCACTTCACCGTGCATACATATAATAAATATCGATTAAGTTCAATTACCAGTCATTATCATTAAGTAAGTATCACTGCAGAAGAGCTCGTCCGGCCGGCCAACAAAGACGGAGAGGAAAAAAGCTCAAACGAGACATACAACTTTCTTACTTACGCTACGCAAACAAAACATTCAGCTCATTTTTTAGTATTCTCTTTGTGAAGTAGCTCATCGCTGTTTTGTTGGGAACTCATCATTCTATATATATTTATTGTATTATCTCGATTCAAAAAAAAACTTTTTACATAAAAACATAAATAGGCCTAATGTAGCTCATAAAATCAGCCTAAAATGTTGATTTTACTGACTGCCTCCTACAAGAAGTAGTGATCTACTGGCAGTTTCTTCCTCCTGTGTGTTGTTGATATATACTGTCGAGTTGAGTGAAGTGCAATAAAAACAGTTTTGGAAAAAAGTGGGGACTATCATTACTCCTCATTATCATCATCATCATTCTCGTTATCATCATCGTTAAGAACAATAAGAATTTATTGAGATGGAACTACTTCTTTCAGCTGCAGAAGAAAGGATTTTTTTATTTTCGTGAATTATTATAATATCAGCTAGAGTAAACATCTTTACATCCCATATCCTTTCTCCTATCATCGGCTTGCCACTTTTAAAACAGAAATAAAGAACTTGTTCACTCAGCCAAGCTTAACAGTGCTTTTATCTTCCAAGTTTGCTAAATGTGGGTATATATCAGGTAATCTATATACTCGCAAACAGTGTGACGGAGAAGGAGTAATAGTAATAATAATGTAATAATGTTACAATTATTATTATTGTTATTGGTCTAGCTCGTCGCAAGAAAAAGTTGCAAAGTAGCCTCATCATCATCACCAAAGTGTGTTTACATGCGAGATTTGGACCAAGGGAAAAGTACCTACTTAAAACTTTATTAGGCATTCCTTTTCGTCAGTTCCAGAAGGCGGCTGATAAAATGTGTAAGAGGAGGAAAAGAAAAAATTTGCAAAAGTGAAAAAAATGCTCCTTTGAAAGAAAAAGTACTACACAGACTCGGCTATATACACGAATAGCACAGTGGTTACAAAGTAAATGGTAGCACTAGCTAAAGCTGTGTGTTCCCTACTCTGTCATTATTATTATGGTTATTACCTTGTTTTACCGGACTTGTTTCAGCTTTCGAGTAGGTACGACAAAAGTAGACGAGAAATAAATGTATAGCTAAAAAACGGCAGAGAGAGGGAGAGAGAGCTAGTTAGTTAAGCTGATATTGATACGGAACGTTTGCTGGCTGTGGGCACACATTGACTACGAGCGGCTTATCTTTTTTATGCGTTATAATGCAGATTGGAATACATCACATTAAAAAACATACGACCACACCGTCATCAACACTCCGCCAATCATTATTATCATGATCATTATTTAAATCGTTATGATTCCCATTACGATTGATTACATTGCCATTGCTGACTGCTGCTGCTGCTGCTGCAAGGAAGGAAGCCTAACAGAAAAAAGTTGAAATGTGTGATTAGCTAAAGTAAAAAGTAGGTACTGTGTTGAGCATAACTGGGAAAGAGTGTAGAGTGGTGTGCAAAGGATAATTTTTCAACGAAAGGGGAGGACACATGCAAAACAAGTTGCTGCACATAAATAGCACATTTTAATGGATGATGGATAATAGAAAATTGGAAAATTAAGTTATAATTTGATGCATGGCTAATTTTGTAAAGAAAGGATTGTGAAAAAATTGCTTTTTCGAAAGTCAGTTCCCTTTGTGGATTTTAAGAGAAGGACACAAAAAGTCAAAATATTTTTGTAAGTGGATCTCCGACAGACACCAGACCGACGACTGTTTAATGCAAACACGGAAAGTGCAAGTGATGAGCCCTCTGGGAACTATTAAAGTGACAGGAGGATCATATCTTTTGAGTGCAGTCAATAATACACACAAAGAGGGATTCTCATCTGCCGACACGGTCCCCCTTTCTGGACACAGTAGTGACAATAAGAATCGCAAAATAAACAGATTTGGTTCTCGAGATCCATTATTGCCGCGAGAGAGAAGCGGCTACCCACTTGAAACTGATTTAATGTTCAATGATCCTTTACTAAAGTTGATGAGCGTAAGTCTGGTGACATCTGAGGGCTCATTGCCCCTCACTCATCATCACCTTCAGCATTTTTATCATCAACATCTCCTCCACCAACAACAAGCAGCGATGCTAGTTCACAACGGAAGGCTTCCTGGTGGGAGCCCTGTCCCAGTTCCAAGTCCAAATAGCTCCTTAAGTCATCCCGAGTCTCCCCGAAGCCAAGCGGCAGAGTCTACCAGTGCAAATACGCCACCGGTAATAATAGATGAGAGGAAATTTGTGGGGAAAAAGGAAAAGCAGGAAGAGGACATGGTCCTACAAGACGATGACAATGACGACGAAGTGCTCAGTATCGGAGGTAAAGATGACGAGCAAATGATGATGGATTGTGACAGTTCGGTGTCGGACGGGGGTGTAATCACGCCAGAAAAGGGAGATGGAGGTGAGCATCATCAAGTAAACGATAAAATTAATGGGGCGGATGACGACGACTATGAGGATACCGACAAAAGGATGAATGATTCCTCAAAGGAGTATAATAATCATCATCCCTTGCGATGTCCTTCTTCGTCCACAACAGCAGCTTCCATTAACGACGATCCAATAGGATCAGACGAGGAGGACATGCAGAGCGAAGCTGACAGCCAAGGTAGCAGTAGTAATACTAGTACCAAGGTGAAAAGGTCAAAGAGTCGAGGTAGCAATAATTCAAAGGCAGATAATCGTAGTCAGAAATATCATGCTTTTAATATCAACTCCTTATCGCGCAACTCCCCCACGGAAGAGCTGTACGGTAGGCAGTATGCTCACCCTCCAAACATCCCCACTAACTATTTCCTTCATCACAACCACTTTTTCCATCATCAACAACTGATAAATGACACGAGTAGTAATCACAGCACTGCAAGTAGTACAAATAACTCATCCCCGTCTCCATCCTCCTCAGCCTTTCATCATCACCAGCAACAACAGCAAACTGCTGCAGTGGCTGCGGCTCACTCGCTCATCTTCTCGATTGCGAACATCCTAAGGCCTGATTTTGGATTGTGCAATAACAACAATAATCATATTAGTAGCAATGGGACCAGTGGAAAAAGTCCTCAGAAAGCGCCTGGTCAAGGTAGTCATCATCATCACCATCTTAATCACCACCAGCTTGCATCCATGCACGCAGCAGCCCAGTTCGGGGCAAAGCGACATTCTGGAGGAGGAACCAGTAAAAATCACTACAACGGGAGCCCCAGCTATGCCTCGTCGAAACATCATCAGAGCAACAGATCATCGGGGCATCGTGAGCCATCCGCTGCTACCACAATCCCTATTGATCTTTCAAGGCCTGCGTCAACTGGATCCGCGACAATGATGATCTCACCAAATTCTATGATGTCTTTACTGGATAATGTAGGGGGCGGAGGGAGTAGTCAGAATAAATCTCGGCAACAGCATAATCATCATAAACCTAGCAAATCGGATAAACACCCGAGTTCCCAACCGCATCCCGGGGAGAGGCCTAAGAAACAACTGGAAAAGCCACCGAGAGTAGTCACCCCTTCAGCTTCTGGAAATCCGGAGGGAGGGGTTGGCCATAGGGGTAATAATCCGAATTCTACTGCGACTGCTAATGCCACCTCTAATAATAATTCATCAAGCGGGGGTGGTTCCAGTTCAGGGAATGAGACCTTGTGGCCAGCTTGGGTCTACTGCACTCGCTACAGTGATCGGCCATCGTCAGGTAAAATAATACCTAAACTCTAAATAGTTTTGTCTTCAGCTAATATAATTAAACTTGTATGAATTATTGTCCCCTTTTCAACTGCATGCCTTCATACCTACTATGTACGTTCGCTGTGTTGGGGTTATAAAGCTAACCAAGTTCACACGCTTCGTTCTCCCAGTGAGTCTCTCTCTTTTCGTTGATTTACAACTTGTCATCATGCCATGGTGTCAAAGTACCAGGTACAGATAGGAAGTTAGAGGAATCTCTGCTTGTTAAGGAAACAACCACACTGTCCATATGTTGCAAAGGTTCATACCTACTCACAGCAAACACTGCATTGTTTCCGCAGTTGAGGCTCCTCTCTCATGACACATTCTTTCCGTGAAGAAATAAAAAGTTGGACATCCTTCTTGTAAACCTTTCAACGACCAAATTACATACCATTGATATTCCGTGAAGTTATATATTGTCCACTGGTACCTACTCTTTTCATGAGTATATTTGTGCAGTAAAAATGCATTGTTTCGCCTTGTCCCCGACAATTTCCCATTATCACATGAGATTAGAGACCCTTGTAAACACTCTGTTTCCCTTAAATGAAAACACGGATTATTATTGTAGGTTTGTGGTTTTATTACGTGCAATATATTTTTGTTTAAAAATTGCACCACCCCGTCAGCAAAAGCAGTAAAGGATTTTTATGGCTTTGCTGGCGAGATGCTGATAAAACGCAGCAATGAAAACAAATTTGCTACAATTGTATCACCCTAATTTTATCGCACACTTAAGAAGATAAATACGAGAAAACCCTAAAAATCATATTTTTTCTACTTTCTTTGTATTTTATAATGCTTGATAAAAAGCTTCCCTCATGCCTTGCCATGCCACACTGCAGACAACATTCTCATTGAAACGAAGAAGCTGAGAGGCTGCATTGCAGGGAATTTTTATCTTCGTTTTGACAAAAGTGCCGCTGCTTCATATCCCATTAGTCGAGGTAAAATGGTAATAACAGAGTCATAATCAAATGCTCAGGTGCATTTTATTAGTGTAATTAAGCAGTCTTTCTGAAAAAAAGACTAAAGAAGGGTGCATAACGCTAGCGTGTTACACTCGTAATTTATGAGTAGGTACAATCCAGATGGGAACACCATATACGCAGCATAGCATAGCATCACACACACAATCATCATGATGTGATGGTATTGTTGAAGCTTAATGGGCTCTGTAGTCTTGTGTGTTTCACTTCAAAAGACTCATTTTTATTACAAGGAAGACTAATGTGGGAAAGCAATTACGATGAGTTGAAAAGTCACATTTTTTCTCTCTATATATATATACCTAATTTTAATGTATACCGTGTCGAGTGGGCTCACCGTCTTTTTTCGGTACGCTACATTTTAGATATGAGCCAATATGCGTTCCGGAATAGTGTGGTAGGTGGATTGTTCCATGCGCAAAAATATACGTGGGAGAGAATATAACATATTACACAAATAGTAATAGCAAAGTCAGAGAAAAACTTCTACTAATACCTGTTTTCTTTTGTTCCTTGACCACGATAAATAACTCTGGTGAAATGTTATACTGATGCGGTGCGTACGTATGCGTCATGATGTCTGTGTTGAATGTTGTCAAGTTATAATATATTGTCGCGTTTCTCACTGGTCGCTCTCGTCGACGAATATAATTTGAAAAAAACATTGAACGCTAAGCTGTCATTGTACGCTTATTTAACCAGGCATATGCATTTGTTATAAAACTAGTCACCACTCTGCAAGGAGTCGAAAGCGATAGCAATGGTTTTTTTGTACTCTTTTTTTTGCATGTCTATATTAGTTTGCGTAACGTATTATGGAATCCGAAAAGCCAGTACTTTCAAATTGAATAGCTTTCTTATCATCGGCAAGTATCAGCAACGCAACGCATCATGTCATTCATTATATGAGGTAGAGGGAAAAATTGGTGATGTAAAATGTGACAAAAAATCTGATTGATTTCTCCTGTAATGGATTCATTAGAGCATGTTTGATGTAAAAGAGGTGGAGATAAGTAATAGTGTGGGTGATTTGATCAATATATTGATGAAACACAGAGCCAGGCTATATGCATGCACATACACATCATCATCATTATACCTGTTCACAACTGTTCACTGAAATGACTGCAATGATGAAGATTACTATTTACTTCCACTAGGGTATAGGACTGGGGCTTCTATTGGCTCCACTTTATTTTTAACGACATACTATTTCATGTAATGCTATTTCGACTTGTGCATATTTCGAAATTGCCATTTGTTATTTTGCAAAAATGCTGATTGACCCAGCTTTTTTGTACAACTAATGTTTATGCTGAATTCTATTAGGTTGATCAGAAAATTGGGACTAATTAAGTAGAGAAAATATGCGGATAATTTGCCGATAGTAGATTTGCCGAAGTATGCTTCCATACTATGTGTACCCCCAAACAAACCATTGGGTTACAAGTTACAAATTATCCATAAATATTACTCAATTTTCAATTCCCTCGCGATTCAGAGGGATTTCTCAATTTTAGATAACGGAAGTGAATTTTAATTTTAGCGTTTCTGTCCCGATATTCTTTCCTGACAAGCACAAAAGTATTACAAATGAGTTTATCCGTTGGTTGATTACCATTTCCCCGCTTTGACTGCATGACTAAAGCTTTTAATTACGAGAAAGAGCATCAGTTAAGCTAATGGAATTCGGGAAGACTGTGACACCAGGAGGATTCGAGAAGTGCAGACTCACCGCGGTACAATTACAATTGTAAAAACGGTGTGGTACATGGTACACTCTCTGCGAACTATACCGGAAAGGAAAACATGCTACGAGCGGAATGAGGAAGAAAAGAATTGAAAATGAAAACTTCCCTGTTTCTCTATAATATATTACTTCCCCCGTATAAATCTTTTACTGTGTACACTCTGTAAAGCACTTGATGAAAGGCGAGTGTGTCTAAGCGAACAGAGGATTTTTTGGGGTGTGGGGTGGTTTTGTACAATACTCGTCTAGATAGGATATATGGATTTTGCGTGTGCTTTGTTGAAAGGGATGTTACCTTTTATTAATTCATTTGATTTAGAATGAGAAAGCCGTTTTATAGATGAGCATGAAAAGAGCCTTAAGTATATTCCAATAGCCTTCCTTCAAAGTTATTCAAGCCAGTTACTTCAAAAGTTGCGTTAATTTATAATAAATGATTGCACAGGCAGGCATGATAGCAGTAAGGCCCAAAATATTTTTTCATCTTGTGAGTATTATACCGTCGTGCCTGGTCGCCACATTGGAAGGATGTTTTTTTGGGTAGCGTTAGAAAAATTTCGTGAAAATTTCTTGAAGCACCTGCTGCTGCTCGCTGGTATTAATGCGCTGAGTTGAGACACAGAGACTAGGCTTTGTCAAAGTAGTTTCTTACGCGGTTTACACCACAAAGAGCGTCTTATCATATAAAAATTCAAGTATGCATAAACATACTTGTGGCTTTCAATGTTGTCGATAGAACACCTCTGCCGCTGCGCTAGCGTCATATTTGGAATACCGAAAGAGTTCTTGTCTGTAAAGGGTAAATGGTTTGTAAAGGGTAGATCAAGAAAAATACTGTTCGCTGAGATCCACAAAAAAGTTTTAACCTAAAAATGTGGATGAGTGATCATGACTTGGAATTAATTAATCGGTGTCTTTTCACAAAATGAAAATCACATCTTGACGATTATTTGATGTCACTTCACGCATGAACGAGCATACAATTATCTATTGCTACCAGATATCCTAAAATTCTAGTTGGAAATACATATATTTAAACTTCGGTAAGAGTAGAATTCATAGGCGTATAAGCCATCGGAATTGGAGTACATTTTGATTGTTTGTGCTTCCGACACAGACGTTTGTGACTTGGAGTTTGAGACACACTGATTTTGTAAGTTAGCGCGATGCAGAAACATGAGCACGAAATTGGGAAAATAAACGAATAAGGTGTAAAAAACCCCTTTGGAGCTTGAACAAATTAGCGACAGAATTTGGTAAACAAGTTTATGGAAATGAATTATAAAACGCGATGTGAAGATTTTTGTTAATAATAAGTTATACTAGGAGTCGTAGTATTTCAATACGATTATAATACTTAAGATAAACTACCGTCAGCTTGTCTAGATATCATTCCAATGGAATTACTTATTCACCAGTTAAATGGATTAAGGATTATTCAATAGGATTTTGGAATGACTCATTCCGAGTGAGAATCATAATAACTGAATATCAACTGTTCGTCAAATTATGTATTTCAAAGCGCGTAATTATCTTCATTCTAATGTCCAAAACATTTAAGTGTTCAGAAATTCCCATTATATTTTTACGGCATGTATATGGTAAAATTTTATTTGAAATAATTCATTCCATCATTAATTTTAAAAGATTCTGTCAAAATTATTGCCAACCATTTTTTGTATATCGTTGCTATATTTGGTTTGGAAGATTAAAATTGCGGATAAACTCACAAAAAACGAAACAATCTGTGGGTTGAGTTCCCGTAGGTGTACGTAATATTTTCCTCATTACATACTCTTTTAGGACAACTCAAGGGAATTATATATGAGTGATAAAGCCATTCGGGAAAATGATTGTCATAGATTTGCACAAAAATGGAAGTGATACCAGACAGCAGACGCAAGATGTGATAATCATATAGCTAAAAGATACTTGAATATATATTAAGTTTCTAAAAATCGAGTGATCTCTTATATCTCTGTGGAATGGTGTATCGAACGTGCGATATTATTTTCCTTTAAAAATGATTTCCTAAATGCTGAAGATGAGTCAACGTCGCATTGGTAAATGTTCCTACTTTGTATTCTTCCGAGCCACGATGTGTGTGTGTGTGTGTATTAGCCTTTTTGTGTGTATTGGGTTTTCCTATATGCCAGTAACAAAGTGACTAGGTCAAATCGTGATACTGTTGACAGAAGGCAAGATAATTTATCTAACCTGTTGGCTAATACAAACTATATACCCTCAAATGCATGCGACCTAAGTAGATTCAAAGATTGATTCAAATCTGTTTTCTCTCTTAAAGTGCGGCTTGTCAAAGCAGTCACTCTGCCAGTCAAGCTGCCGCTTACTAAACAAGGGATGAAAGGCAAACGTTAAGAGCAGGCGAATGTAAAGGAAATCCAAGCCAAGTGTGCTTATAAGTGCAACAGTCAAAACAAGGGAGTAAGCTTGCAAACTTAAAGACAGCGTAGCTACTTAAATGTACCGAACGAGATGTAATAACAATAACAAAATAATAGCAAACTGCGTAAGCTCTCCTAATCCGGATCTTGGTTTTTCGCTAGAACCGACCCTTCCAAACGAATGCGTGCGTCCACACACACACACACACACACACACACTACACACACACATGTCTTGTGGAATGGACTGGACAAAAAAGTTTCCCTCGAGCTAAAACCTTCATATATTAAACCTATATACCTAACAACCTGACGATATAGTGCTATAGGTTTGGTATGCTACCTATATGTACAGTATAATCCTGTATAGGTAATGTCTCTTGACGATCTCGACCCCACAGAAAAACCGACAGCAGATGCGCATCTTTCTTGCACGTATTTTGTCTGTGGATGAACGGAGACAATGAATGGGGTGCGGCGGCTCAAATAAGATTCAATTTGGTATGTATGTAAAAGTAGTTTCGGTTTTATTACACGAATTGTTTATTAATTAGCTAGTTAGAGGAAATGCGTTAATCAGAATGGTTTGTTAATGCGTACAGTCCATTTTTCCACATTTAACAAAATATTTGAGAGTGCGCAGTAGGATTTCATTTTGTATTTACTGACCTCCCACAACTTTTCATGGTAGAACTACGCATAAATATTCTATTGAGTTTTCCATTTTGTGCCGATTATCTTTGTCCGCAATATAGAAATACCAAAAGTTATGTGCAGTGCTGTCTTTTTTTTGTGTTGACGGCGAAAAAAGAGCATCCCTCAGCGAAGAAAGAGTCCACGCGGAAGAAAAATCAAATGGGTAATGTATTGTCTACTTTTCATAATGCATTATGTGTGCTTCACAATGCCAACGTGTTCTACACGGATGATAATCAGATAAAGATCAAGGTTGAAAATTTAACGGCAAAAAGCTTTTTGAGTTGAATATCTTTTTTAGATAATACGATTCCCTATTGGTATTTTGTGTATCTTCACTCATCCGTATATGGAAAGTTTATTAGATCATCATTTTTGGGGTTTCAAAAAGTATGAAAATACCTACGTGAAGTAAAGCATAATATTCGTATCCTGATTTGATGATCTTCTTTTCATAACCTTACCCCAACAAAAGTATCTCCGTCTGCATTAACAAAAGTGTTTATTGCAATGAAACAACTTGCGTTTTTGGGTAAAGTCATTATTACACTGGTTTCATTTATGATCTGGTTTGAACATATGCTTAGAATCGAGGTTTACACGGACTTGGAGATCCGCGTATTCAAAATATGGATACTATACGTTCGAACAGAAGTCTGTGGTGTACTTTAAAATGGTGCGCTCCAGTGCGTTAGATAGAACGTAGTACTCATTCACCGTTGCCGGAATGAACCTTTTTGTCAAATGATTATTTAAAATCCAAAATGAGCGAACGCGTTCGATACATTTCAAAGCGAATAATAACGTGTCATTTTCACTAACCTCTCATTTACAATTAGAATTTGTATTTTAGCAAATGCAGTATTTAATTAATTCATAAAAACCGTTTGATTCTCAAACGTCTTGCTGAAAGGTTGAAGCCACCATGTCATTCAATGACCATCTCAGTCAGTGTATCCTTATGGGACAGACCGCGGCTTAAAAAGTTTCAAAGTAGTCCCCGTCCCCAGAGTTCTCAGCTCAGTAGGTAGTAATATCAAGATCATCAAGAAAAAAGGCAATGTATCTTTTTCAAACCTTTGATTTTTTACGAGCTCGCTCCTGATCTAGTGATACTGATACCTTTCAACACACTGCTGCTGATACAATGATATATTGATCTCAATTACCGTCCCATTCGGCAAAGCAACACCATTCCATCTAATCTAGTGACTGGGAACAACAAAAACCAGCAGCGTAGCAGAGATCTAGCTACCCATCTCATCTCTAGCTGCATTATTATTATTATTCGAAGTAAACCAAAACCACACACAGGCACACACAGCAAGAAAAAGTGATCTAGTTAGCGTTATCAGGTGAAATCAATCGGTCTCCTTTCTGTCCCTCTCGAGAACACGACTAACTTTCAATTGTACTTATTTCCATCTTGTGTCATGTAACAAGGAAAACAACCCTCTTAAGATCCTTTCGTATAAATTCTGGATTTAATATATAGCTTTCGTGTGTCTGGCTTCTGGACACTCTGGAATAACCAATATAATAAATATATCGATTGTAATGATTGCATCTTGTTATACGGTCGTAATGCCTTGTTGACTGTCCCGGACCGAAAATCATTTTCAAACTTGTACTTCAAGTCAATCTATAGATGAACAAGTATACTTTTTTTCGAGATATTTTTTCTTCTGAATCTGATTGCTTGATTTCAATCAGTGCAACTGATCAAGCATGAAATAATTTATGTGATTGAGTGAATGAAAAAGTCAACATTTGGCATATGGGCAGTGGGTCTGACTGAAACGAGGGTTCATTTGACAAAATAAGAAAGCATTCTTTTAGGAAAAAAACTTTTTGTTAAATAAAAGTTGAAAGCAGCAAAAAGGAAATTCCTTTCACCTCTCAAATGAGATGAATCGCAGAGCTGACAATATAAAGTGAGGGTTTATAAACATATACTTATAACATGCGCAGATCCACTTTTTTCTATAAAGTTTCCAAATAATTGTCCTTGTATTGATTGGAAATTACATGAGAATATAGGACCGACCAACCACAGGCTAATGATGGTGACCTTTGAGTCAGTCCATTAAAAGTGCTCATTATACATGTTTTAGTGTGATTAATCCTTTCCCAAAATCAATTGATCATTGCGACAATGAATTTTAAGGGTATTACCTACGCACTTTTGTTTTTGACGATTTGCCGTTGTTGATGCTCAAAACTATTTTTTGTCCATTTAAATTAGATTTCGTCCGCTAAGCATAAAATATTTATGTAAATTTGCCCACCCATCATTTATTTTAAAGGGAACTGTCAACAATGCATGTAGATAATTTTTGCAGAAGTTACAAAAACCAGTAAAAATGTAGTGTTTTGCATAAGTCAGCGATCCTTTATCAGCTTTTTATTTTTTATATTTTTTATCGAGAATTAAGGGATTCAGATCAGGATCAGTTGATATTTTTCCCATACATAAAATTCAACTTAGACCATCCTTTCTTTGCGTTCTTGGATTTTGTTATTATTGATGAAGTCGAAAAGGGTAGAATGCACGAAAAGCAATGTATTATGTATCTATATCTATACCTCGTTCAGAACACGTTATGTTTTTATATGCATTATTGTGTTGCACTACTGGATCGGAAAAGACCCCAGATCAGACCACACACATACACCATACAGGTACAGATGATGTGGATGTGTGGTGCGGTAATACCAATATCGGAGTAGTAGCCGAAAGTTAGCATGTTTTTTTTACTGAACTTGACTCGTAGTAAACTAACCGGCAGAATGCTCAAAGGTATATTATTTTCCAGTTTTTCGCTTTTCAGCTACTTAAACATGCATTCCTTTTCATACTTAAAACGCAAACAAACCGTAAAACTTTAGTTTATTCCTTTTGAGCCTATTCAAATGACTTTGCGAAAGGGAATATTTAGCAATTAAACTGCTCCATTATGAAAAAAACATTCTTTGCATTTGGTGCTGGTTAGGAGCACGCTTCGTTCTCGGCTTTTTATTCGGGGAAATATATGTTTTGTAGCTGTATGTGTTATAAATATTTTAAAAGCTATAATTGGAGCATGGAAAGAAAATGGTTTATTTTCAGCGGGTCTCCCTCCACTTTCATTCAGTTCAGTGTTGCTGTTATAGATGTTGCAGAATTATGCAGCGTGCAATGCACTTTGAAGGAATATACTGACTCTGGCGAGTAACACGGCATTGCGTCATCTGTTCCCGTCCGGGTGTCTGTCAGTCTGTTATTTGAATTAATGAAGTAATAAGAGAATGTCCGGTGTAAGTAGATCAACGTAGAAGAGATATACAGCTTTCAGTGGACTTGTATTTAATGTGTTGTTTTCAAGAGCATCCTATCAGTCTTCCTGTAAGCGGTAGGTAAAACTGGCAGACTGACCACATGCATTCGTATTATGACACAAAAAACGCACCGGCTGGACTTGCTATCATTCAAATCGTTCATCCTTCATCCGCATGCATATACCTATATACACTTGATGATGGACTGGTGTTGATTGCTTTTACTCATTAATTGCTCTCGAGTTCAACCAGCAACGCGCATCATATGCGTATTGTGTATTCCAATTTACTAGAATTACCATTACACACATTGTTTGTTTCCTGTGTAAATGTAAATTGTTTGAGCTCGTTCAAGCAAGTTCCAGTTTAACTGGACAGTTAAGCGAATGCTTATAAGAAATGAGGACATTTTGCAAATTGCAATTTAAAAAATCAATTTTGTGGAAATATTCACCGCGCTTTGCTTTTCACGATTCAATAAAAAAAGTAAGAAAAGCAATACAGTCGAGCGTTAATCACCTTATTGGTACGCAGAAATTAGTTGAATTAAATGTTTTAATTATTAGTCTCCCATATGGGATGTGTTGGTTTGCCGGAGGTAGTAACGCACTTGAGCATAATTGCTTTTTAGATTTTTTCGTGGTATACGCACCATTTCAAGTCATACATGAAAACTAATCATTTATCAACATGACTCATAGCAAATATTTCTCAAGGCTTAACCAACCCCATCGTACTCATCACTATAGGTCGAGAGATTCAGGTTCTACTCTACTCTATACTTGCAGCTCAGTGATGATTGTATGATGTCGTGTGATCAAGTTGTTATGATGAATAATTGAATAATAAAAGAGTTCGTTTTATGATCTCTTCAAGAAGGTACCTGGTGGATATACATACGCGTTAGATATACATTTATTTCCCATTTTGATAGTGTTAGTCTGCAATACGTTCAACAATAAATTCTAGAAAAATGTATGGCAAACATTGATGGGTACATGTAAACCCGGAAAACTTTGTAGACGTTTTTGTAGCAATGCATTTTCCTTAACTCGTTATTAAAATGCTATTCCTGAGAATCTAAATAAAAGGAAGGCAAGCGTTATGTACAGTATACTAATAAACCTAATTCACGAAATAACTGCTGCATATAATGTATTCACGGAAAGAACCATTACTTTTAAACTGAGCACAGCAGCGGAGAAATATCAATCTGGATAAAATTGCATGCAAAATTGCAATTATTCATGCGGATTGTATAAAATGGCATATTGCAAGTCGTTGCAAGTCATCCATCCTGTACCGCAATATATTACAATGATGTTTTCGTTTGCAGAGAGACAAAACACTTGGTTCATGGTCGATCAGGGGAAATTTGATGCAAATTTATTGGAAAATTTCTTCACAACTTGAACCCATGCTTGCCTCACTTTTCAAGTTCCAAGTAGTTTCAATCTTTTACAAAATAAAAATAACCAAAGTATATCGCCCCTAGGTTTAATGGACATCGATTTCGGAACAGTGACATAGTGTCGTTGTTTCTTGATGTGGTGAGGTTGCAACTTCCTCACGCGAGAGTTTTCATATTTCAAAATTTTCTTTCCCACTTAATACAGTTACGAAATCCTACGTAGGTACGATGTGATGTTTGCGAAAGAAGCTCTTCAACCTTCAACTTCAACTAAGTATTTTCCAATTCACGAAGGGCATGAATTGTTATAATCCCAAGAAGACTCACTGACACTACGTTTTTGTATGGAAAAATCTGTAAAAATGATGACATGTTTGTGGTGGAGAACAACACGTTACGTTGAAAATATCCACTTTTGACCCGTCTCATCTACATATAATAATATCTGTACGTGTTTCTGAATCAGATTTTTTGCACCATACAATATTTTCTATATCACAAGAAAAATTGAATTTTCAATTACTATCAAACTGACAGTTTCGAAATCATATAAGGAGGTAAATATGATAAGTGGAATGATCATCGCCTGATCCAAATTTCATTTCACGTTTTCAGACGCTGTCTGTGTAGGTAATAGGTACTAGGTACGTACCTATTTGTGTGTAAAGCAACACAAGGTGTATTGTAATAATAAATAATAATAATAAAGTGTTGTGTTATAGTGGAGCATTTAGAGACGTATGCTCAAGACCCATAATTTCAGCTGTGATGATGACTGGATGATGATGTGCGCGTTTATTTACTAGCTTGCTACTGTTTGACTATTTATTCTTTAGGAACAACTTTATTTGAATGAGCCATGATGATGATCATCATGAGCGATAGAGCAAGGTTGGTAGGAGTGTGCAGGGATATACACAGAATAGATGCATATATGTAATACCTACTCAAATTCACTATACTTGTAATAAAGTCATGATGTAGGTTTCAGCAAAAAATATACGTCTGTCAAAATAAACAGAAAAAGTTAAATGTTATGAGGTCACATGTTCATGAAAACTGAGGATTATAATGTTGTAACTTCCCTTGGTTTCTTGTCCTGTCCTGCTGTTTTGACGAGAAAATCAAATTCACAAGTCCAGTTGAGAATGAACCTCACCAGTGAATTGCACAAAAGTTTAAAAGTTGTTTGCCTTTTCCTCTGCGTATTTTTACATGGGATATTTTGTGTGCCTTGCCATTGAAACAACAGCTTAGGCCACTGCACTGTCAAGATGAAATAGTAAAAAAAGAGAAAAATAAGAGCCAAAGGGTTAGGTTAAGTACCATCATCATCATAATCATTTGTATCGAGCTAAACCATATACAAATATATTCTGTATTAGCGTTTCCCATGCTGGATTTGAATTGCATGAAATGCACACTCCACAACACATTTGTTCCTGAAGATGATGATGTGCTACCTTGCATGTGTATGTGCACTTGAGATCTTAGGAATTGAGATATTGCGTCACGGTTGAAAAGTTTACTTGTTGTCTGGCATGACGATCATGATGAAATATATTATAATGCGTACGTGAAGGTAACCCAAGGAAAAGATTCATCTTGAGGTATTCATATATGGTTTGCTTGATGTACAAGTAGCTATAAAGACAATCAGAAGATGATGTAAGTTGAAAGGGGGGATGCTTTCCCAAGTCGAAAAGCTATTTACAGTATTGAATTTCTTGCAAAGGCGGGCTTGTACCAAAACTATGCGGGGTGGTATGGCTTAGATAGAACACCCTTGAGAAAGTCAAGAGATGTTCATAAATAGCCAGAGTTGAATTAAAAATCTTTCTTGGAAGTGGTAACTGGCTGGCATCATCCCTGTCTCACTACAGGAACGGAGCAGGTCTAATTAAGACATAAAAACAGCATAATACGTATGCTAGAAAGGAGAACTGGTAACTCATCATGAGTACCTTGTTTTAAAGTGCTAGGGTGGTTTTCATAATTTATGAAAATTATTATTATCTTGATGTGATTCCATGGCCCATTTCCTTCAAAGCCGAAAATTGCAAGTTGCGATGCGAAATAAATTCACATCTTCCTCAGAAATATGAGCCAGCAATTTTTTTTAAAAAAAGAGCACAAAAAGGGGTTAATTTGTAATAAACGGAGTGACTCAAATGTTGGGATTTCGGGAAAGAATATAGCAAACGTGAGAAGAAGAATACACAATTACATTATAATGTACGAGTTAATCCTGGTTTACAACTTTTACTACTGTGTGGCTCCTGCTCCTGATGAAAAGGGCAAAAAATGAGAAAAAGGCAAACCTGTACAACGAACGAGCACATTTTAATCTGCCAAAATAGTAAACCCAGAAGGTTTGGCATAAAACATGCATTTATTATCAGTTTGATAAAGGCAGCATCAAAGCTAATATTACGATGATGGATATATAAAGGATAATCAACAAGAGCAGAAAGAAAAAAAAAGTAGCAGTTCTACCAGGTTGTGTGTGTGTGTAGAAGAGTGTGTTTCGCTGGAATAAAAAACGTGGGCAATGGGCAGACAAGGTGGATCATTGTATGGGGGGTCCTCAGATCCCGCTGACCTGGCCGTCAACCGCAACCATTTCGACTTGTGTGGCTTCTCCTTAATAGAGACATTCCATGCACGTCACAACATTTACCTAACAACATGTGAGAGATTATAATATTACATTGGGCTACAAATGTACACTCAATTCCTTAATATGTACATCTGCACACATCACATTCACTTGAATTAACTCTTCGTCAAAAAACGAGGAGCCGAGTGAGCGAAAGAGTAGAGCAATTTAAGCAGAGCTGAACTGTTCATTTTTAAAAATAAATACTGCATTCATTATACCACTAGGGAGAATGAGAATACAAGTTGCATTTTCCACAATCGCAATAATAATCATCAAGAGCAAAGTAATATAGTCATTTAGTTGTGGTGTGGTGTGCCAAAGCTAGTGTGGCCGGAGAGTAAATAGTTAGTAGTCCGGTCTTTCCTGAGAGGCTTGCAGACACAAGATGGATGTAGATGGAGGTAGATTATTTGATATGTGTTCGGACACATCATATGTATACATACATGCATACTAATAATAAAAAAATACGTTTTAAATCCAGCCGCACACCCAGCCAGCCTAGCTATTTTGCAAATGTTTGCATGTCGAGTGGATAAAGCCATATGTATACTGTGCACATAAATAATGGCAAAAGTGGTAAAATTGTGTGCTATCCTCATGGGAAACTCTTTTTTTTTTTTGCTGAAGTCATTATAAGAGGACATGGGTGCAATCCCATGATAGGATATGTTTTTATACTAAAAAGGTAAAACGCTTAAAAGTACGTATTAAGCTATTACCAAGTATATTCCCTATTTTGCATATTCCTACGCAATTTTCGGTGTTATTTCTAGCTAGTCGCAGTCTGGGGATGTAAAAGACATCCATGTGGCTTTTTTTGGCTAGGCGTTAGATTTTCCTACTTCAGCTGCTGTTGGTTATAAAGAACCTGTTATTATTGCATGAAACAGTGGATAATCTCCCAAGTCGAAAAAAAATCCAAGGGGAATATATTAAGGATTATTATTGCACCACCAAAGCAAATATATAAAGTGGGTCCATATACAATTATTGTTTCTGTCTCATTTCACCTGCCTGTGTTTGCTGCATTATGTGTGTGGTAGTGTTAAGCTGACAATCACACGTTCACAATGTAAATTGGTACTTCATTATGATATTATTATGACTTTTTGATAATCCATATATCTGCGATCTGCCTTCCGTTCTTAATTTATGTAGTATTGGTTTCGTGCTTCAAGTTTAGTTTAATGTTTCCCTGTCATTACTTACACTATGGAAGAAATAACACAAATACATATCGATGTGAAAATTTAAATGTTTTTGCAGTTGCATGGCTTGTGAGATGATATTATGCATGCCACTGCGATGCGATGATGAGGAGGCATGAGGCAAGCTGGCACGCATTTTATCCACCCAAAGAAAGAAGCAACCGACCAAGCACTCCATCAGTCGAGCAAACCTTTACAACCAGTCACATTTATCATTTGACTTCCAACCCCTTTCCCTTTTCATTATGTCCAGGGAATTGGTCTAGGATTTTGATTAATTTGTTTTTTCTATATGGATAATGGATATATGTATCTAATCCTGAAGGCTGAAAGGATCATAGACAGTCACATTTTCCAACGAGTCACACATTTTTTGCATGTTGCAAATTGCGATTTACACGGATTAACATTTTTGATGATATGTACGGTACGAAGAAGATGAGCGGACACGCGGAATGCAGGTGGGGTTCCTTTAAATAAAGGGTGTAAATGCATTTTCTGCTATCACGAATATAAAGGAAAAGAGTTATGCACAATTGCACAATGGCAACGTTTTTTGATTTCAGAGTTATTAACTCTGTCCGTCAGACGAACACTTTTTCATAAAGTGTGGCCTTGTGAGACCGAACCGAATGAGCTTGCACGTATGCACTTTTTATCACGGCGTTGCAAGAAGAGCTGCTTTCGTAAAAATTCCATATTTTTTTAAAACCTTCTAAAAATGAAATATAGCGTGTCGACTTTGATGCTGATGAGCTGATGATGATATTACAAAAGTTAATTCAATTAAATTAAGGAAACAAAAGGTGCACTCTTTCCTTGTAAAACATATCATCTTCATCAAGATATGCGGAGCAGACGTGCTTACCCCTCTGCATAGAAAGGATGCGATGCCTAATATCCAAACTTGCTTTTTACGTTTATCGTACCACCGTCATCGCAGCTTTTTCAAGCAGCAACCAATCCTTTCAAAAAAAAATCAGCTGCAGTCAGAAAATTGTTATTCAAACTGTATAAACCTACTTATATAAAACTTATATAGTACATGCGATTCATGGCTGGATGCACGCATTGTGATTAGAATTCATTCAGAAGATTTTTTTTAAAAAAAGCTTATAATGATAAAAACTTGTATGTGGTGCTCAGTAGCTCAGTTTCTATTTGCCATACTTTTATCTCTGTAAAAGATTCTCCGCTTCACTTGGTTAGATCTATTAAGGTCTCACTCTCTGGACGTCTGGGATAAGGATATACGGGAAGTTATAATGATATTAGTGAGTGAATAAGGCCAATAAAGGAAACCAAAAAAGTCATTGGGGGCGAGTGTATGGTGAGCACGAACGAAGTATTCTCACACCCTCGCATATTTTCACCACACAGGCGGAACAAATGTGGGTGATACACAAAAAAACGCAAAGACGAGGGTAAAAAGTACACATGTATGAGAACAAAGGTCTTTGGGGGGTCATATCATCGCGTCGTCTTTTATTAAGTTGTTTATAATTATTTCCAAAAGTTTATTTTAGAACGGACAAAAGCATTTCTTTTACAATGCTTAGGAAAATTGAAAATTCGTTTTGACAAAATATATGTTTTGATGGATTTCATGTCAAAAATTATCTTTTCATTTGGGGAAAAACGCATGTAAAAATATGCAATTTCCTTTGCTGATTACCTCAGCAGACGTTTATGACAATTTTTCCATGATTATGGTCAGTAATTGAATTGTTCCGGAGGAGGCGGTTAAAAAAGGGAACTATTCTTTCTATCCAGATTTTTTCCCTTTAGGCTGCTTGTTAGGGATACAGGATGACGATGACGAGATGGCTTATTTATGGGTTCAGTCATTCAGTCATCATTACTCAATTAAAAGTGGAGTAAGCGTATAATATTATACGTAAGTGCTAGGTTTAAATTTGATGAGGAATTTCCTGTGAGAATATAAAATGCTTAGGTTTAAAGGTGAAAGGAAATGAACACGTATTTTGTTTCAAAAAAAGTTTTTTGAAAAAAATTATTGCATGATATTATTCAACTCCTCTTTTGTATAACGCTATTACGTATCATATTATTTAAAAACTTTTTCACTTTTAACATGGGTCGTGTGGGTGGGCTTTCTAGGTGACGTTTGAGGCACGAGTTTGACGGACCGCGAAATTATCTGAATGTGATTTAGAACTGAAGTAGTTTTCTAAAAAGGAATGTCAAGTAAAAGAATTCATCTTTTCTTTAACATTCTTGCCACTTGATAGATTTTATGATTTCTTTATGAGGTAACACAGGGAATATGGGCATGACGTAATTTATAATGGGATATGGCGAGAATACATCCCTTTTGTGTACAATCTTCAGCAGCTTGCTCCGCCACACTGACAGTTTATGAATGAGTGATTCTGTTTCCTTGTGAAGGCATAATCTTGACGAACAAGAACGACTTTTTGTGTCATCTTTATTCATAAATGACTGATGACGACGATCATGAGGGTAAAAGATTGAACTGTGTGCTTTTCAGATTGATAAGAATAGCCACGAAAAGCCTCTCCGACTGGCTACCCAGAAGAGAAGCAATATACTTACACATGAGGTCTCGGGAAACGAATATCTTGACTGCAACACGACAAGAAATTAGTGACTCGTAAAAAATTAAAGTAGGATTCGTTCTGACACCTGATACAGATATCAACAAGGGTGGTTCCCTTGTTTGAAAGAACTGAGGGTTCCAGCAGAAACAAGAGATATCAAAGAATGATCACGAGAATGACGGTTCGGGATAGAGTTGAATGCAAGGAGTAATCCTGGTATTACATATGTGTACCTACCTACATGATTGAGCCCTGCTCGATTTTTCCCCTTCAATCAACCCACTTACTATTCCTCGCCTCTGGCTCTTCAACACGGATAAATACGTATCGGAAGTCTGGGCTGAAGTTACAGTCCAGAATTATCATTACCATTAACCTTCATTACCACTTTTTATCTTGGCCCTATTGTTTTAACATCACCTGTCTTAACTCATTCGTGTCATCATCTTCTGGTCATGTTTTATTTATGGTATTTATGGATGTAAGTACCCCGTTTTTGAAGGGTAAGTGGCTACGAGACAAACCGATGATGGAAGTGTAGGATTGTGCTTATTTATTTGGAATATATATAACCTTCTTAAATAAATTCACTTCGTCTCGTCTCGTCCAGGCGACTCCAGAGCCTCACTCATGCAGTAAATCCATATATTTACCTATGCATCAACCATATAACATCCCCAAATCTCATTAAATTGAGTCGTTTGAGTGGAAAAATTAACACGTAACGAGATATCTCATTTTCCATTATGTTACATTGGACTGTTTGAACTCTCCATTTTGTGGTGACTCCTCACGTTCGCGTCCCCTGAATTAAAGTGTCAATATATTCTTTCCCGTTGTCGCCTTTAAATAATCACGCATTGCATTTTAGACATTGCATTTGTCGGAGATAAAGAGCTGAGATCACTTTCCTGTCGTCTCTTCTGTTGTTTCACTTTTCCACTTCCAACTTCGGTTCTACCGCATCACAGTCTACACGTATGGTTATGCTGCTTATGGTCGTTGGAAAAGGAGATGAAGATTAATTGGATTGAGAATCGGTGTATCTTTATGTACGTATATTCGGAACGTCTCATTGTGGCTACTGCTCTTAGAGGACGGTTTCTATTATGAAGTCGCTGATGGCTGGTTGATGTCCCTGACTATGCTGGTGGCTGACAGATTGCCACCATTGAGGAAAATATTATCGTAGTGCTTCCAGTATAAAGTGGTTCCTTATTAGGATATCTTTTTTTGCTGCAATGAACCTGATACGATAATACAGATATAACAATTGAACCCCAAGCTTTGTTTTTGCATAAGGGAGTAATGTATCCGTTTTGGACGTAATATGCAGTCATGAATTCATCACCAGAGAGTGATTAGTGGATGACCTCATGGACCCCCCTGAAATCACCTGAAAGTCAATACATACCGAGTTATTCATCTTACGTGGAGGCGCTACGAGTGAGATCACATTTCCCTCTTTGATGGTGGTTTTCAACTGTGTAGTTTCCTTTGAATTGAAAAATGAAGCTGTGTAGCTGCCCTGTCACACACACGTTTCGTATAACTCTGTTTTTGTCCTTTCTCAAAAAGTCTGTCCAGGAATACCGGGAAAATGTCTCATTTCTTTGCTGTGATTATGATGATCTCTTCTGCGACTTGTGTTTGCTATACTCATTAAATTGATATTGATTATGCACACTTCCCCGCTAAGGTTATATCCTGGACAATAAGAGACGTTGAGCAAGGAGCATAGTAGAAGATTATTTCTTCGTTGTCTTGATTGCCAGCATGATGATCCCCTGAGGGTGTCTTCAGCTGACTCATTCTTGTGACTGAACTGAACACATTCTTGTATTGCAACGCACCACACACTTGCGAGAGTATATAACATTTTTTAAGGATGCTATTTTGTGTGTGGCAGGCAACGATCCTCAGTGTGGTTAGCATGTTTGGCCTGATGCTGCTGCTGTATAAATGCATACATGTCCATTGCATATTAACAATTAGAATAGAACGCGTTGTTGTTTTAAAACTCAAAACATTTTTCCTCTAATTAATTTTCCACTTTTTTAATACCCGACTTTTGTGTTGTATTATGTGTTTTTCGAGGGGACCACCGTGTGCATAAAGACTAAGCTTGCATTACACTCCACGCATGCTTGCCTCCATGATACGTGTAATATAGAGGGGGTTCTATCTGCTGTAATGCTTTCATTAGGTGGTACAAGATGTATACTTTGTATACCACACAACCCACCATGAAGTATTTCCCACTTGAGAGAATGTACGCATTGTGTATTTTTCTCCTTTAAACGAATTAATTATTACCATTATCATGATTATTATTACTTATTTAGAGGTTTTTTCCTAAATGTAATAATGATGATTGCCGGCTGCCACCTACATTGAAGCCCCTCTTCGTCGTACACAGTTGATGAGCAGGGAGTGGGGTTGTTCTTGTTGCATAGAATGCATTGTTTCTAGTTGTTTCTAGAGTGAATGTGTTGATGAATTACAAAGATTTGTAGTGGTGAATGAGTGTATATTATGTGGTATTTAAGAACTGTATATTTATAGGTTGCTTGCCAAAGGCTGTCGTAATAATTGAACTTTCCTGGGGGTTATTTGGCTGGTGAAACCTCGTAAATATTTATAATGACAAAGTTTACAGATACACGAGATTACACGATCTTCCCTCATATGACCTTTATCGTGACCCCCTAGTCCGTTGTACTAACTTTCGGTTACAGAAACATATGAACACCATGTTTGTCATTAAATTAAATAAAAGTGTGATCTGCTTATTAAAACTGAAGTGGTAACGGTATTGCAATTAGGGTTGTGCTTGACAGTTTTACATCACAGCCAGTAGTCATGTTGCCAAGATGGATGAAACAATGTTAACAGTCGAACGTACTCTGAATTTTCAAAACACCCTCCCCTCTCCTGACATATTACATATGTGCACTGTGTACGCACCGCTGTATTTCATTATATGTATGTATGTGTAATAAATGTAATAATTAAACTTTTTGTGTTTTTGTTTTTTGTGTTTTTAGGAAGAAGTAAGTAACCCTGAAATCAACCCATTTATAAAGCATGCATCCTTTGGCTTGTTACTGTCATCAAGCAAAAGCAAATAGTAACATTCTACCCTTTAGAAAATCCCAAACTACCTGACTTGAGCTTGAGCTGATGATATTCATGTTATTGAAACACGCAAAACATGATTGTAACAAGTGAGTTATATGCTACTCCAGAACCACAGAAAAAACGCGAAGGAAGGATGAAATTGAAAAATCTAATTGGAAACTAATGCGGGCTAGTTTCTATAATCGTATGAATTTGACTCATTGTTGTTGCTTTTCACGCTTGTGTTATAAGCATGTGTACCAGTTTGCAGTGATATGATGCAGACCAGCTAGTATTTTATGGCTGAATACGTTTTAAAATAGTTGCTCGTTTGAAACACATTTGTGATTGGCGTAAAGAAGCTGTACTAAAGAGAAGCATTGCTTAACATTTAATACATTACGCAACTTTTAAATAATGTAGATTCAGGCTGCAGATTTTTCATTCATTACAACCATAAAAGACATATCAATTACGTGCTACCCACAGTGCACATGCGGCAATAATGAAATTGCGTGAGCTTTAACAACCCACACCGCATCGAATTGACAAGTGGTAGTTCATAGGTGACGCAGAAAAGAAAATATTGTTATTAATTTAATGCATAAGCTAGAATTACTTGTAGGAAAGGAATATTTGGTGACAAAGTTGTCAAAACTTGTCTTTAACCTGTCACAACAGACCCCATGTGGCCTTCTCTGGTTTAGTACAGTTTCTTGTGCAACCTAGAATTAAATAGGCGAACTGAGTCATCCTTAGATAGAATTTTTTTTTGATTGAAGGGACAATGAATAAAAGAAAAATCTCACTGCTAGCTCAATAGTAAGAATTGTTCGTAAGTTCTTACATGCGGAACTGAATATTATATCCTTGTTGTGGATACCTGTCATCAAAACGTTTTAATTCTGCAGGGAAATGCGTATGTAGTAACATGGCTTGATAGTAGCATTTTGCAGTGGTGTATTTAATAGAACTTATACCAAAGTAGTTAAGAATGCATGTATCAGAAAAAATTATATAGTTCTCGCTGTCAACCTGCGTATTGGTAATGTGTGAAACATACAAGGATATCAGGTGTTCCGCGGAGAAGCAGAGTGACAATGAAAATGAAGAGCCGGCTGGATGATTGACAACATGACAATTATTGAAGTATATTTATCGAATAAGGGAAATAAGAGAATTTGAGATATGTATTTCTCGTAAAATGCTTACATATTCTTTTCGCCATCGAATGTCACTTTGGTTGAAAGGATATATACGAAACACCGACGGCCGACGATTTATACGTGACAAGGGGGAGGTCTGCTTTTTAGATTTACAAGCTTAAAACCAAAAATCTTCCTACGGGTTTCTCACACTTTGGGTAATGCATACCACTTTATGCACTTTCAGCAAATAACTGTCATTTTTATGTTTAGAATGTAGACCACTTTCGGTGGTCGATGCCCTTCGACTGGCATTTGAAACTGGTGGATATTTCATCGTATATATAGTTTTTAGACACATGTCTTTCAAGTGGTAAAGGTAAAATAGGATTAGGGAGTAAAAAGTTTGCAAATTTATTTTCGATTTGTCCAGCAAAATCGTTTTGCATGACTTGTCAGAATGAAATCCAGTTTACTGCTTCGTTGGATAGCATCATTGCATTATTTGCAAAGACGTGTCTTTCACAGCTCATTAATTGATTAGTGACAAGCATATTGACTCTACCGGTTTTTTGGGTTGTCAGTCACTGTGCTATGCTACATTGACTATCAGCCAGCACACAGTCACAAATTGCATTTGTAGCTATTAGTTGGCTTCGACTTAATTTATTAGGTTAAATGAATTCAGATCAGCAGCGAGTTTGTGTGGACGGTTTACTTGACTGACAGGAATGGTTAAATTGACACTATATAAACTGACGATTAGCGTTTTTCAGGAGATTCATTATTAAAACCATGAACTTGTGAAATCATTTGTACAAGGGAGAAAGCTCGCGAATTTGTACGGTCAATAATACGCAGACCACTTTTTAGCAATGGTCTTTCATATGCCTGTTATTAAGACTAGGTGTCACTTTGACTTAAATAATTATACATAATGAATGTGGGGATATCCGTTGAAGCTCACGAACTCAACTGCTGCTGTTTTCAATCACAAATGGGGAATAATGAATTCAGTTTTTTATACTTTTCCCAGTTTTACCTCATCCTTTTACAGAATTTATGGATTTATGTAAATATGGGTTATATAACTACATAGAAGCATCTTTGATTTCTTGACTGGATTTTTTATTTACTAAATAATTAGTACCCGCATAATTTTCCCTCTGCAACGTGTAAACAGAGAAACGGTAGCCTTCATGTACAGTAGCGGTGTGTATATGTTTTTAAATAACTGTAATTAAGACCAGTGCCACAGGCATAAATAACGCTTGTGTCAGTTTGTTTGTTGAGTAGCATATAAGTAGTATAAGTATAGGTACACGTCGGATGTCGACAATGCGAGATTTCTGAACTTTCATTTTTTCACAATACATATATCTCCAATGCTATGGTTTAGAGTTGAATAATGCAGCAAAAAAGATGCTAATTTAACCAAGAAAAATGGTAATTGCCTCTTTTTTGCTAAATAGCAAATCCTGTCTAAGCACAACTAGCTCTCTGATAGCAGATCAGCCAGTCTTTAGTCGGCGAATCTGTCTTTGGCATAATATATACAGTAAAGTGACTCGATGAGCAACTCATGTCTTACTCAAAATATAACCATGTCATAAATAACGAAGATGAGGAAGGTAAGAATCAAGTAATTAACAGAGAGAAATTGTTAGTTAGTAGTTAGTAACATTAAAAGTTTTCACTGCACTGTTTACGATCATAGGTACCACGTCAGTGGAAAAGCAGGTGCCCATCTGCACCCTTTCAACATGTTTCCCTTTTTCTCTTAAATTAATTATGTATTAAACATACATCACGTAATCCACCTTAGGTACTCGGAACAGATAAACTGTTACTAATTGGTATAAAGTAAACATACTTAAAATGCAGTGCGCATATCTTTCTTCTCCCAAAGTGAACTTAATTGGTCGCCCTGATCTAGAGTCTTTATGGTTGGATGCCTCTCGCCTCATCCTCAAACGAGCATGCCAGGGGTAAATTAACTTTTAAGATATTTCAAGTTACTACTTTCCACTTCAGATTTATTTCTTTTTTTTTACAATTTTGCAGTAAAAAACTAAGCGTAGTTATTTGTAAATTTGCCAAGCTGTTCCAGAACGAGATCAAAGCTCGGAATGGCAACTATTGAGAATCGGCTTAACAGATTACATAAAAGATACTACGAACTCAAAATGAATCAAGTTTAAAAGGTTTCAGTTTTTTAGGAGTAAAGGATTGAGTCTGCTGAGTTGTTGAGTACTACACGTCTAACTTTTTTCCAGTTAGGAAGTTTTTTTGTGTGTGTAAGGTTGAGTAGCCATGCAATGCAAGCAGGCTTCAAATAGGGATAATAAAAGGTGATAGGGAATATTACGAGGAAATAGTGACATATCACGCAATACAAAAAAATCACTTTTTTCTAAAGAAACATCCTATGTGTGATGTAGTGGTGAGTTTATATAGACTTTGTTTTGTTGAACAAGGTGAATGGATCATTGTTAAACTGGCATATTCCCTGGCTGAAAAAATAATTAAGTTTAACGATGTGAGTCGTTGACAAAACAGAGGAAAAATAAGTCAACTCGTGATTGTCACTTCATTCTCTGAATTGTTAAGCCTTGACAGGAAAACTCAGGAAGTGAGCAATTTGAACAATTCATTCATTCATTGTATGCATGCAGATAAAGCTATATGACTTCGTTTTAAATAAAATATTCCCTTAATGTAATGTGTGTGTGGAGGGATTGCATGATACCAAATCATTGAAAAGTTTCAGAATGGTTTTCTCTCATGTTGATGATACATGTCAACTTGATTAATTTCTCCGTGTTGACACTGCCAGTTAAAAGAGATACGGTCTATAATTAAAAAATTTCAAGTAGCAGTTTGAATGACCAGGCAGGCAGCCGTTTTCAATGATTCACACGTCATCATATCATCATCTCTAGGTCAAAGTTAATTAAAACATGGAACAATCCAGGGATTCGACTTATGACCTTCAGTTTATATAACCTAAGGATGTATCATATTGCTGGTTATTATTTCACCAAGGTCCTCATAACGAGTAACGATAAAGCAGTTTAGAATTTTCGTCCTTTTGGGAAAAAACAAAAGGACACATTTTCCAGATTCTCAACTAACCCATTTGCTCCGTTTTTCTAGTATATATCCCAATACCTCTTGATCATTTGTCAGCAAACGATCTCCGTGTAATCCTTAGGATTACCGTCAATCCAGTCCCTCGCCAGTTATTACATCAAATCTATTACTGTTTTTGAGTCTTTTGAATACATTTTACTCCGGAAAACATCACCCCACAAACTCTCTCTGAAAATATAATTTTGGGTGAAATAGCCCGTATAAATGAATGAACCCTCCGATTTTTCGTTTTTGTAATGCGCACTGCATTATATCATTACATCCCATTGACATTTTATTTTTCCGGGTGTTCTGCCTCTCCCCGTTTTTTTTACCATGATGTGGTTCGGTTGTCAGTGAAATGAATGAATAAATGTTAATACACCCTAGACGACCCTGCACAAGCTTCTTTGGGCACACGATTTCCCTCTATTTTCACCATCATTTGGTGCGATATCCGATACAATGACAGCTTTACATAGTATATTATTCCATATTGCTTATCTTGGGTGCAACAGGCGACAAGGATAAATGATTTAACTTTTTCCTCTTGATATTTTCCCCTTGCATCGTCGAGTACGAAATAATAATACGGCGAAGTCCCCCAAAAGTTTGGGATTTTTGACTTTGTTTCCTTATACCCCAGAACAGAGCGTCTGACTGGTGTATACACCGGCTTTCCTTGGGATGGGATTCGTTTTTTTCTACATTCATTCATTCATTTACTTATTACATTTCCCCTTTATTAGAACATGCTCCGTTTTAATGGTGAAAATTAATTAACACAAAAAACTGACAGGGAGTTTGAATAAAATTACATGGTTTCACAATTTACAAAGATATACATCCTTTTTCCTTCATTTTCCGTTTTTCAACATGAAATATGCTTCGTGACGAAGATTACAAAAAACAGCTTTGGTACACAAAGTACACTCATCCTGCGTAAAACTGGGAACAAATTAAAACCAATGATAAGTAATAAAATGAGACAAATTAGTTGCGAACGTAAAGACAAAGGAATTTCAATACATTTTTTCCTCTTTTCTCGCAGCAAGAATTACGTAATTAAGTTTCATTGAAGAAGTTGAGGTAGTAAAAATCGCCTGAGAAAATAATACACATACCTAAAAAGTTTCTACATTCAGGATAAATACGGCTGTAGAGGAAAAGTGTGAAGAAGCTGCTCAGCACTGGTAATTATTTGACGTTAAGATTGTTATTTTCAGTTGGAGAGACGAAGAAGCACTAAAGCAGAACTAATAATCACATTCATTTCCTCTCATTTACGGGGCTACAAAAACTTACTTAAAATTCCCAACTTTACCCTCGGATACTCACTATTGTAGACAAGCAAAAAAGCCATATTCTTATTATTACAATAGGATATACATATAAAAGTTGGTTGGTTGGTTATCTGTTGTGTAGCCTCATTCTTGTCGTTTTTGTTACGAATTCGGTCGTCGTGAACTGAATTTAATTAAAAGGAGGATGGAATTTTCATGGCGCGAGTGCCAACTTACAGTGTTTGCATGTACTTTATAGTGAGTATGTACCCACCACTTTTTCTAACTTTTCCTGGATTTTTTTCCCGTGAAAACTAGGTCCAAGAACAAGAAGGGTGAGGAAAAAGGAGAAGGAAGTTGATGAGAAAAGACCTAGGACAGCTTTCACAGCGGAGCAACTTTCCAGGCTGAAGAAGGAATTTGAAGAGAATCGCTATTTGACTGAAAAGAGGAGACAAGATTTAGCCAGAGACTTGAAACTTCATGAAAACCAAATTAAAATCTGGTTCCAGGTACGTGAAAGTAAAACTATGAAAAAAGACACGACGACTTGACTTTTTCTGAGAAACTTGTACACTGTAAATTCAAGGAGAGAATGAGGCACAGGAAGTATTCAATTAACTGATTGGATGTATGTTTATATACATCAACATTCTCGTTGCGAAGTTGGAACAAATCCTAATGATTTTTGGGGGTATTCAGCTCAATTTCATTTGAATTCAAGAGCGTAGATTTTTTTTATTAAAAGTTGGAGAGCTTTCGAGTTATAGGGAGAAGTCTTAGTGCACATATGTGTCTAAAAGGTAATGAAAGTGAGCTTGGGGATGGGGTTCTTCTTAATTCGGAGTTGCGTAGGTGGTCTGCCTGCTTCGCCTAACATTACATCGTAGAACATTATATATAAAGACACTTTTGTTCTCTCAATATGGGTCCAATCCCAGTAGAATGGCAGAATGCTACGTGACTCGCTTTTCCAATCTTGTCATGTCTCTGAGATTGAGGTTGCCCAAATGCATCCTTGTTTTAAAAAGGAGCCTGTCTCGGATTATGTGGTTTTTGCGGGATGGTTCATTAACAAACGGCAGTAGCCAAATGACAAGCTCTTTTTTGTTTTTTGTTTTTTGCGCAGAACAAGCGAGCAAAATTGAAGAAGTCGACTGGACAACGTGGTGGCTTAGCTTTGCAACTGATGGCACAAGGATTATATAATCATTCAACGGTACCACCCAAGGGTCCAAATGATGACGACTCTGACGAGGACGATGATGAGTGTTAGGTTAATGACAAAAAAGGTAGAGAACGTATAATACAAAACCATGTAAATAAATACTTCTATGTTCATATAACTTTAGCATCGTATTATTCGATTTACTTTTTACAAAAATGAAGTATCTTTCACTGTCATACCCTTACTCACAAAACTAAGCACATATGTTGTAGACAAAATGTTTTCGAATATTTATGGAATTCGTCAAAGTTGTCTCACCTTTACTAGCCATTGGTAAGGCTACTATTTATTCAAGTGTAAATGAAAGTGTGAAATATGTATCCGTAAAATCTAGTAAGGCTTCCACTAGAATGTATAATAGAACTTGTATGTAAGCATTTTATTCAATGTTCCATCAACCGTCGAAGTTCTTGTCGTATTTACAATTGTCGTCCTGTAAGTTCGTTTAACTTAACGCAAAAGAATTATCATGCATCCCAAACCCATACCAACATTGGAATAAAAAGAACTGCAATATTATGCACATTTTAAGTTAACTATCTTGAAACTAAATTGTACAAGAGTCGTCTGAAGTTTTAGAGTAAACGGAATACCTAAGTTGTTTAGTGCGTAGTGTTTTGTGGCAATTTTAAGGATAAGTATCGTATAATGTTCCTATTACCTACTAAAAATACAACCCAAGACTTGTTGAATTTTATCTTTAAGTTATATTGCAATATTGTATGAATAATGAGTATGTCATAAGATTTAGAAATCGACCCCGTTTAAAAGAAAAGAAATCGGTGACTAGTGTTAGATTTCATTATTTGATCAGTAAAAAAATACCGAAACATTCATGTTGTTGCTCTACATTTAAGTGTAAACGAAACGGAGTTAATGTGTAAAAGTCGCAATAATAAACTTTAATTTCATTGAATATTCTACTCTACGTCTACTCAGCAGCCAACTTTATTTACTCATTATGATGAAACGACCGTAAATTACGATATTGATATGACTTACTACAACATCGAGCATGAAAAAACACTCTAGCAGAAACAACACGGCATACGACACCATAATTCTTGTATTTGTCTTGTGCTACGTATGGACATAATATAAAAACATGAACTTTAAAGAGACTATTAAGACATTAATCAAGCATATCATATAATCAGCATTCGTATTAACAGGTTAACTTACCTAAAAGTTTTTACGACTTAATGCTTAAAATTATCTCTAATCTAGCGCACTTCCGAATATCCAGAAAACATGGAGTTGAATAGCTTCGCAAGTTTTTCATTAAAACCTCCAATGAAACTGTTTATTTCGCCTTGGCAGATTCCAGATTCGATGAAACCAACTCGCACGCAGAGGGGTCGGGGATTTGTTTGGTCTAAGCATAATCATTTCAGCGGCATTTTATCTACGTGTAAAAGTTATTCGGGTTTATTGCAACCTATGCCTTTTTCAGTCGAGGTCGACCGACACAGATACAGTTGTGGAATGGATTGCTAAATACTAGCGTCCCACACACCATATAAATGCTGCTAACGTTGATGAAAGTACGAATTACGAATGCGCCTAAGAACAAATTGGGGGTTTGTCCACCTACAGCGACAAGGAATAATAATGATATGCACATAAAGGCATTACTTTTAATTGAAAGTGATTGTCTAGGATAAGGTAAGCCGGCATAATATATAGTCCAGGAATATTGTCAACATGCATGAAGTTTAGACTGGCACATTGTGCGTATCAGATATCCCCATACAGGGAATAGGGAAGGGAGTTCCTTCTGCAAAACTTTCACAAACTGCCATATTGTCCTAGTCGCACCCCATGAATCTTATTTGAATTTGACACTAGCTCGGCTAGTCAAACTTTCCAAGTTTGTATACTTATTCTCGTAGTGCCATATTTTTACATTCTTATAAATACTGCAAACTTGTCAAAATCTGCCGTGGTTAAGAAACGCCGCGCATGCAATCAAAACTTTTGTAATATATGCAATTTTCCTCAAATTCAAATGTAGTTAACTTTCTCTATGCTCCAACAAATCATTTTATTTATCCTCTATCCTAGCATAAAACATTTGGAAACGAGTTAAGTAACTCATTTTTGTAAAGAAAGAATTTTTGTTTGAAGCCACGCTTTGCATCAATAAAAAGACCCGGATTCAATACCAGATTAAACCCTAGTATTTATAGTAAGTCAATAATAAAAGGCGTTTTCGAGCTCCCACACATCCCACCACCACTAGCCCATCACGATATGAATAATTCTGTTGTACAGTAAAAGAAAGTGAGAGCGAAAAAATGCCGTTTAACTCTTGAGGCAACTCAATTTCTGTCAAAAGTAAAAAAAAGAGTTTTCCTTTATTAAAATCCATTTACATGCAGTGGACAAAACGGGAGCGTACGCACGGCACTCTGCTTTGGCTCAATCCGGCATTTACTTCAGGCACGCATGAAATTCGACCAGAATGAAAACTAATGTACCCCATATGTACCACGTACCTCGACGCCCCGGTTCCGTCCGTATAACCATGCTGCTTCCTTCCCTGTAATACAGATACACAACAAGTGTAAGTAAGTGTATTATATTAAAGTCCAACTCAGCAAGTACACTGACTACTGACTCAGAGGGAAGCTTGACATAACCTTTTTTAACGGGGAAATTCACTCTTTCTTTCAACCGTGCGTTGATTATTTTTCATTGAGCATGCAAGCAAGTCAGAAGGGAATAATCCTCTCCTCCAAACCCTCAATATATTTCCACTTACAAAAGTCTTTTCCTCCAGCAAACAAGAAAATTAATGAAGACGAAATAAGGCAACTCCTTCAATATTTACTCTCACGCACATTATTATCGTTACAACATCATAAAGACGTACAATATGTGGCTTTGCTTGATTACTTACAAAATACATAGTGAACATAAAACCTTAAAAAAAAGAAGTATTAATGCATTTTGTCCCTACCCGTCACTCGCAGTAGTCGATGTCGACAGTCATCCAGCCAGCAGTTCAGGGCAAAGCATGCATACCGTTTTTATCTCATATTCATAAATTCCCTGCACCCAAGTGGAAGTCATAATTCCTATTATAAAGAAATAAAGGGGTAAACTTGCTCTAGCAGCTCTAAAATAATATCACTTTGCTCCTCGCAATAGTCGCCTCCATCACCACCGTGGGGAAAATACAATTGAGCAGTTTTCGATATATACGTACGAACATATCCAAACGTTGTATCAACAACGGTATTAATGGCACTGCCACCACCATCAAACTTGGTAACAACAGGGTGCATATATATAAGAGGCATGCAATGCGAAAAAAAAGAAGTTATGTGTGAGCACCCAGTCAAAAATTTCCATCTCCGTAGGTGGTATCATCGGCATTGCATGCGATTCATCATAATAATCATAATCACCATCATAATCAACAGCAAGAGGTTGCACTACTATAACTATTATATGTATTAGGAGTAGCTCAACAGAGGTGGCCGTCAATAAACGGATAAATGTATTACACGACGAGTGGATTACCTGTGTGTTATCTCTTTCACTTGCCTTCAGGCCACTTTGCTAGACAATGGGTATGACTTTATTGCCATTTTTTCGACGACGAGCTTAGTCAATGTGACTTATGTGTCGAGCTGGGACGGCAGGTTGATTACGACTTTATAGCTGAAAAAATTACTGGTGGCAGGTATCTATAATATGTCATGCTGTACAAGCTTATAAAATTGTGGGGGTGTAAACACGAACAGAGCATGAGGTAATAATGACTTGCTTACTCCACTAATGAAGATCCAATTTATGTAGGTCGCTATTTGATATATGGGATTATGAGGATTCATTGGCAGAATGATGTCATTCCTAATAAAAAATGGATGCGATAAGATACATATATATATTTTTCGCGTCGCGTTTCTAAAAGTGGGGTTAATTAATCAGCTACCATCTCTGAAACTAAACTAACAGTGAATGGCTGTCATGAAACGTGATAAGAAACAAGAGAGTAATGCGCCCATCCGCTGGGTGTTTTCATCAATAACCTCCGGAGTCGAGCGAAATGCAAAATGCTCCTTTGGTTTTCTCTTCCCGATTCTGAAAAATGGGATCTGCATGATAGGCAGGGAAGGTTCATATGGTTAAAATAAAGTGATAATTAGTTGTTCCAGGCGGGCATACTAAAAAGGAGAGAAACTGTTCCAAGCAGATTTTTCTTCTAAGGATGAGCCTACTGGCACCTCTCCGAAATATATTAACACTTTTCCCCTCGCTTTTTCTACACAGTTTGTAATATTGCCAGAGATTTTTATAGTTTTTAACCCTTTTTCCCTTCCGTCGTCTGCCTCTATGCATCGCGTTTCTTTCATCCGTGTAATTCTGACACTTACATGCTGGAGCACGTTTCATCTTCGCCCTCAAAATAAAATGCAACATTTTTCCAACTCGGAAAGCGAGAGAGGAGCAAGGGCAACATGGTGACAATATATGTACGGAAGCCGCAAAGGAGAGGGGTTACCAAGTTTTTGTATGTGTGTGGTGCAATGCAAATGTTATTGGTGTCTTGTCTCTCTGTCGCATTCTTCGCTGAGATGATGGCACTTACGCAAGAGAAGGGAAGCGATTGAATGAGCAACCCTCTCAAAATGCGTAATATCGAATTAAAAGTGTTGAACCGATCCTGCCTGATACATATTACTATTCCCAATGGTTTCAAGTTATGAATACACTCTCCTTGTGGAGATATTACATGTAGGGTGCTATTTAGTCCATGATTTCCCCCTGATGCAGTCATGTCATGTCATTCTTGTTAAACGACTCAAATCCGCTCACTTCTCTCCATTCTAATTTATGCTTTTTTTCCTCCCTTTTTCAATTTCACTAACATTTTTCCACAGTTTCTTCAGTTTCACCCTCACCACCAGTATATTATTATTGGGCTGCACATGTCCAACACATTGCTAATCGTGGTGAGTAATAAAAGTACATGTGCGTGGCTCACAACAGGAGTCGCTCGTCTTGAGTCGTCGTCGAACGTGTTCCGGTTGTACTTGGTAAAGTAATTCTTATTATATCAGCTACGAACCGGGAAGCCGGTCAGGTGGGTTAGAAGCACTTAATCAAATTTTGTAATGGAATTAGGTAATTCTCTCGTTAACATTTTTTCTATTTTGAATTTTGTGAGGAAAGGTAATCAAATTTTGCCAAAATTGAATTTCGCAAGTTTCCTGAATAACTTTAAAACTCAAAATATCCAGAGTAGGTAAATTAAAATGATGACCTTTGCAATTTATTATGCCAAGTTTAATCGCATCGACTTGTGCCAATTAAGAATTTAGTGGTTTTCTACAATTTTCATTTCTAAAGAGGAACATGTGCGGAGTCTAACTGGAATTGGAATGCATGAATTCACATTTATAAAATAAACACATAGTTGCAAAATGACGATCTGACATCTTCCCCAACATAAAGTTTGCTTGTATGAATCTATAATAACACGTTTTTTCTCTCGTCCCCTCACTATTCAACTTATTGCAAAATATTAATAGCTAGATACTTTAATAAGCAAGCTAGTTTTGAAGATGATGATGTAGCCCAGCGGCATAAGAGCCCCTTCATCATTCGCGAAAAAATAGTGGTGTGTGGTGGTGGTCAGCACAAAAAATGGGAAGCAGTCCGTACATCTCCGTCTACATACATACCTTCTGCCTGCATGTAAGAAAGATATATAAAACTCATCGTTCCATTGATTGAGATTAAATAGCTAGTTAGTTAGGTAAATTACCATGTTCAGCGGCTTCTTGATACGACCTACCGCAGTCTAGTCACCTGATGGAAAATTGAATGAAAAAGAGCAAGGAATAAAATGTATGTAAGGCAAGTAAAGTGGACACGAACAACCCATCACACACAATATACATATCCATATAAAATTGTCTTGCCTGCATCCCTACCACCACCGGCCCGACAGGGAAAAGATACGGAACGAATGCATTATTACTAGTTGAGACGATTATGATGAGGGACGAGGGGATAAACACAAAAAGAGGATAGTGCGAAAAAATATTGATTTTTAAACGGGTTTTGCAGCTCTTCGACATGCTCTTCTTCCCATTAGCGATTTTTTTCATGGGCTTTCCATCATACTCGTTGTTTTTCACCCGGTTGGACACTCCTCCTCTGTGGATGCTCTGAGGAAATGCAAAATATGCAGGCATGCAGCAGGGGGAAAAGATGAGAAACGAAATGAGACATCTGTAGTATTTTTATCAGTATTGGCAGCTAAGCGAGATGTAACACATAACCATGCGTACTGCACAAAATGGCCCTATTTCAGAGTCAAGTGGGGTGGTCGGCACGGCACTTCAGCTTTTTAACTAATCAACGACTGATATAAGCCATTAGCATTTATCAAATATTTGTCTTAATGAATTGCTTGTCTTGTTCGATATGTTCCTTCATGATTATTCCCCACTGAAACATAACTATGGAACGCATGTCAGCTTTTATAACCGTTACAATTCGCAATACCAGGTGCATGTTGCGAAATTGGCTTCGACGAGACACCCATGCCTAAAATATACTTTCATCGGTCTCCTCGCCAGCGAGAATTTTGCGAGAGAAAATAGTACATCGTGGTAGTGCAGTGCCAAGACAGAACTAATCAAAATATCTCTTTTCCTAAATGTAATATGTAACAACCAACAAACCCTTCGTACGTATGGTAAAAATGACGATTAAATCAGTGTATCAGTGCCACCATCATCTTAAAAATATCATTTAACCTAATGCCATTAATCATTATCATCAGCAAGAAGGAAAAATTCAGAGTGAAGCATATTATAATGAACAATGTATGTGTATAGTTATAAAGTCTTTCCATGTGTTATAATCACTACGATAATTACAGCTCTCAACTCTGAAACCAGCTTCTTCCAAGGTAGCAATCATGCGCCAAACCTCACACCTACGTCAAGTACTATTACCCTTTCTGTTAGTTGATAGTGTGTTGGTGTGATGATGATGATGAAGACTAACACATTTTTTTTTCCTTTTTTACCAGCTCCTTTGCATGAGTTCATAGTGTGCGTTTGCAACTATGTATTTAGCAAATAAAACTGTAAAAAATGGGCACTCGTAATTTCCCATTTTGCTTTCACAAGAAGAGCCAGTCAAATTTCCTACTGGGAAAACGCAAGCAAGCAATTTTTCGCGTGGGATATAAGTATCAATAGACGCAGCAGCAGCGATATAGATGTAATGCCAGGTAGGTATATTTTTTCAACTCGGCTCTGCTCACGGTAGTCATGAGCTGGATATAATGTGTTTACGCCATTATACTCATGATAGGTGAATTATATCTATATTCTCGTAATATATTCGGCGTGGCTGAAAGTAATTGCACGCAAATGTGCGCATTTTATTGTTTAGGAATATAAGAACGAGCCATAAAGGAACTCCAAGAAAATGGTGATGGAGAGTATTTTGCAGAAAGAGTTATAATGCGCAATCTACCATCTTACACAATAACTTTTTATAAGCAAATCATAATGATAATATTGTATAGGAAATACCGACGGGTTGAAAAGGGTGGGAGATAATTAACTCCTTTAACTTAGTTATTACTCGCATGCAATCCTTGTTAAAATCGTTTTCATTCCCCGTCTCTTCTCTCGCTCCACTCCACTTGGCGCTCCCTGTCTTGAATAATAAGGCACGAATGTGTGGGCTATTTTTAATGCTTTGGGCTCATGTGAAAACGCAAGAATGTCTAAAATAGAAATACATTGTTTTTCTCTCCATAAATTATTTATAGACAACAATGTCATATCAGTGATATCAGTGACGGTTGACGGTACCACTAAAGGCCGTTATTGACGTAAGTAACTAAACCGAGAAATGAAATGAGCGTGGACATAGTAGTTCCAATTGAATTTGAGGATATTTTTTAATAAAAAAAAACATGCATATATGCTTTTTTCTATAAGCTCACCACGTGTATTAAGTTGCATGTGTGTCAGAAAAAAATGGAATAAAATATAAAAAAAAACATTCCGAAAATAAAACTCATGCCGACAAAAGGAAAAATATATTTGCAACGAAATATAGGAGTTTTGTTTAGACGAAAACATTGAGTGTATCGTGTTTTATTAGTGTTATAAATAACTCCTTAGCTTTACACACACACTACACATGTGTGTCCATTAGGTTGAATAATATGCAAGAATGAATGAGGGAGAGAGGCAGTAAAACAGTTCGTAGATGGTTGGATCCTCCTTTTTCCATAAAAATATGTAATACCTGGTTTTTTCTACAATCCTGATTTTCAGAGTGAACACACCACTCCACCATTCTCATCATCATGTAAACTTTACTCCTATTAAGAGTAGCTAGGGAAAAAACCCTAGTCGAGGTTTGGAGTGATATTAACCAGACTACAATTTACAACATTTTTATTACTGCCACTACTTCCTGTTGGTGTTTCTCTGACTCTAGTTAAACTTTAGGATATAGGGCACGCTTCAAAGTTTTTTTACTGGCGAAAATATCGCTTTTACATGCCCTGCTATCACCATCATCAAACATCATCAGAAAGGATTAATCCCATATACTTTCAACTTTTTTTGCCGTGAGTTACTGGCGAGCGAAGTGTTGTGCAGCGTGTGATGTGTGCTATGATTTTCTTTTTCAATGGGCATTATTATTGGGCACTACCCAACTGCTGGAATTTTAATGGTGTGTGTGCCTCTCATAGTTCTCTCTTGAGTGAGTATTATATTGACAATAACGTGTGTAATATTGGTTAGTTTCTGGTGTGCTAATTTATGGTGGTATGAAATGGAAAAATAGCATGGTACAAATCACGCCTATTTCTTCTCCTCCGCACACTCCCCTGCACAGCGTGGCATGCATTTCTTGTAGGATTTGGATATTTGAATACAAACAGGCACATCCAATGAGCTTTTCCGCCTGTTATGGGGTTTCTGGTCGCTGTTGTAAACATTTTAGCGTTTGGAAGGGATATTTGAAAAATGCGCAGTAGGTATATAAGTACGCATAATATACTACATTTTTATGTTGTGCTTATTCAACTTGATTTTTCTCATCAAAAATCTTTTACAGCATTTTCTTCACAACTTTCGCGGCTAATTGGCGAGAATGATGATTGTATTGCATTGTTACGAAGATTGAATTAAGAAGGAGTAGTAACAAAACTTTTCATCTGATTTGGGAAAATTGAAGAGATTAGCAGATCGTATGATTTGAGTGAGTAAGGGCACGTGTGGTCAGATAGCAATTTCAGTGCATGTAATTGAGTTAGAGGATATTGTAAAATGGCAAGAGCAATTTTTGTACGTCGGCATTATATGGTTTTATGAATTTAGTAGATCATTCAATACATGCCACTGCGTTGCAACGGTTGTAAAGTTCGAGAGAGCGATTCATTAAAATTCATTGAGTTTGGGGTACAAGTTTTTATCATCCTTATGTGAGAATCCCTGTTGTAGATTTTATGATATCTATAAAATTGTCATTTTCGCTAATTTTCTAATGAACGAGTACAAAGTATACAAATAAAACTTTTTATTGGAGTGTTGTATAATTTTTTACAGCATGAGCTACGCAGTTACTCCACTATAGTTTTCCTTGTCTGCACCATAGATTAATAACTTGGCTGATTCGATGTTTAATGAAATTTGGCTGCTGGGAAAACATCAGTTTCTAAATGGCGAAAGAAAATCGGTATATTAGGAGGAATTAGGAATACTCCATTGTTGTTAAAACTCCAATTTCACTATCGCCCAGTCCTAGCCGTGTGCAAAATATGCGAATAAAAAACCCAAAGTGCAAACTAAATAAATTCATTGGAGATTTGGAGATGAACATTTTTACTACTCTAAATAAATAATAGTAGTCGAAAATGACCTCGAAATTTATATTTAAAAATGAGCCAATAGTCTGGCAGTAGGCTCACCAGTACCAGCCAATAAATTGAATTGTCAAAGTAATTAAGTCAAGAATGCGAGGCAAGGCACCCATTGCATTTCAAATTTGCCAACCGCACACTCACTCACCTGGCAAACATTTGCACTTTATCTTTGCAGTGAAAAAATACTGTAGATATTACACCTCAAAGAAACCATTTCAGGCCCACGATAGGCAACAATTACCACGTCAGTTGCCTCCTTCCTGCAATATCTCATCGAAAGCTATAAATTTTCGCTTTGAGTCATCGTCAAATAGAGTGGAATGGGAATATTGAGAGAAAAATCAGTGGAATTTTTTGCAAAGAGGATACTGAACTGGAATGGTGTATGCGTTAATCTCTCTCCATGTTGCAACTCCTTTTTTATCCACTTACCTTGTAAAAGTTATTATTTATGCACAACCATGCATGCATTTTCTAGAAAATATGTGGCTGAAGATACACATTGAAGATATTTCGCATTGTTTGCATTTCTACTCCACTCCAATACTCCAATCTCATTCGAGTAGCTAAACAATATTCAGAACTGGTGAATGAATAAGGAGAAATGAGTTTGCGGTAAAAAAAATCCACAAGAGACAAGAGAAACGTGAAAACATGAAGGTACCCAAAAAGCTAGCAAAAAACGAGAACTGGAAATCGGCTTTTATTATTATACTACTAGTCTTATTACGTGCATAAAAGCCAGCATAACAAGGAAAATATAAAGGTTGATAATCCGGATAAAAAGTATTTTACGCCTGGGCATATACATACCTGAAAATATGCATATAAGGATTACATGCAAGACCCCGTCGTAATAAAAGTTTTCCGTAGAGGTGAAGACGGAGTGGATACTCGTCGAAGCATTAGTGTCACACTGACAGACAAATGAGTGTCGGGATGATCTGCGGTGGCAACGTGTGTGGTCCGCTCTCTATCTATCCATCTATCTATCTATCTGAGTGAACAGTGAGTAAGTACAAGAAGGGAATGAGTGGCAATGGCTATGCAATAACACCCAGTTGCTGTTGTATATATCTATCGGTTCCAATTCTTATAATAAACGTGCTAACTGCAAACCATCTTTGCCGTATTTCCCAAAAGGAAACATGAGCGAGGGCAGACAACAGCAGCCGGTCCTCTTTTTTCTTTGATGGTATATACACATATATATATATATTTATATTACGCTAACATTATATAAGTATTCCTGGTCAAGAGAGCATCCTTTACTTTTACACTTTTGCGATAAAAACCTTTCATTAAATGATTGCAGTGCAGACACTTTACCTTACGTTCGACTTGCTCACTCACCGCGTCATGCATATTCATATATTGATTTCGAAACGACGTTGACGAGTTTTTTTGTCTTTGAGATTGAAAAGTGGACGAGCAAGACAACGCTGGACACAGGAAGTTGGATTTTATATAGTTGGAAAATTTTTCACATGGTGTGTTCCCCGGTGTAATTGCTAAATTAACACACATGATTTCCGCTTTTTCGTTGTGATTAATGTAGTTGGAAAAGTATCAAGGATGTGCCCAGCCAGCCCATGCAGAAATGTTGTTGTGTTCCCCGGTGTAATTGCTAAATTAACACACATGATTTCCGCTTTTTCGTTGTGATTAATGTAGTTGGAAAAGTATCAAGGATGTGCCCAGCCAGCCCATGCAGAAATGCATAGGTAGTTGCACGAGCTGGAGGCATGAAAAAACCTTTTAAATAAATAAAGTGTTAGGTAGAGCTCATATTTTTCAAAGTTCATGTATACATTTTTTGCTGATCTCGTGCAAAATAATAATGTAACGCGACACTGACAAGGGATATGTTTATTTTGCGATACACCGTGTGAACTATACGCGGACTTTTTGTTAGATGAATGATGGGGTTTCCAATTTAAAATACATATCCCGTGTAAAGCTGCATCCCCTTATTTACGTCACACTAACGAGGTAAACTTGTGCGCACACACACATACAATACTGATAATTCCTAATAATAGCAGTGTGATAATGATTATAATCATGAATCAAGCTGCTCACTTACCATTTTATAAATAGGCATTAGATATACACCAATTTATGTGGCCACACATAGAGTACAAGGAGATACAGTGTAATACAATATTACACGTGTGTATTATTACAAAAAAATCCCTTTCCTTCGTATTATACCACACTATTTCCATTCATTATAGCTAGTGTTAGCTGGTTCAAGGCACTGCACTGGGCATGCATGGGCATATGGTATATATGCCCTGCCGACCGTTCGCCTTTACTTGAGTCCTATGAAATTAAGGTTTCTTCATGCATTCATACTGGAAAATTGGTTAACCTCATCATACGAACTATGTAATATCCGCTGATTCTGTTACTTAAAGGGAAGATGCACGACCCACGACCCCTTTATCTCAACTGAATCACTCGCTCGTTAACTTTCGTCATCATAATGAGCCCTTTGGTGTACCATTTCTCCACTTAAAATCCCTCCTTTTGGGATACCATGATAGTCGTTTGTGAAGAAAAAAACGAGCTTTATCATTGAAAACAAAAATGATACGAGCTTTAGCCTGCCTGGGAGAAAAACGGTGGTAGATGTTTATCTATGATATTATTATTATGTCGATGTAATTTTACCCAATATATTTTATGTATCTTATTATATTGGGATCAAACTTTTCAAAACTTTATTTCAATCATTGGCCATGCACGATTATAGTGAGTAACGGAAGCACTCCCGATTTGAATTTTCGCATTTTTTCAATTATTCGTCAGCTACACTCTCACCTGCTTCACTTCCGGGCAATATTATAATCGTATACCTATCTTAAAATTGTAATTGAACAGGACGATATTTTGAGAGTGACAGTAAATTTTAGGAGGAGCGTAAAGTTCAAAAAAATCTATCTCGCTCCAAATAGGTCAGACCAGATGGACTTTCGACCCCAACATAATTTACTTTACAATTGGCAATCAAAGACCAGGAAATTTGATGATTGCAAGGACCACTTATTGACAGGATGCTAGTAGGTCGGTATAAGGTATACAGCATAAAATATTTTTTGCTACTTTCTCAGAAAATTTCCCACCGCTTCCATATTTCACCTGAGCACCTCTTCCCTAAACTGTAATGCACATCAATCCTCATCGTAAATGAAGGACACACCTAGTTCCAGGGATAAAATGTGAGCCGTATATTAAGGCATATAGGTAGTAAACCATTGAATCTAATACATGATGGTAGTGTATTGTATAATAGGATATATTGAATGTGAAAAAGGGACAAGTTTATGACTCACTGTGCATAAGCAGGATTGGGATTGCCAGGGAAAGGGCAAGTATTTAATGTAAGTATATGAGGTAATAAAAAGCATGAATGGAAGAAGATGGATGGTGACAGATGACAACAACGAATCATCGACATTAACTGCGGCAATATTGCGGTGCGGCAGTAAGTGTGGTGTGTCTTGCATTGTTGTTTTGTTGGTTGTATAAAGGGTAATAATCATTACGAAGCCAAATAATGATACAGGTAATGGCAATAATAATACTTTTTGAGTTGCGATGATTGGAATCGTTATGTATTGTACCGACCTCACAGACAGAAAAAATGCTTTACTGTTGTATATTGATCTATAGATGATGATGATAATGGTCATCGTCATCCTTGTGTGCTTACCTGAACCACCTTGTTGTTTGCATGATTCTAACAGAGAAAATTTTTACAATCCTTTGATGCCAACTCCGCACATTTTTTTTTCCTTTTGAAGTCATTTTATTGCCCAAATTGTATCAGTCTTCTTTCTCATGTAAGCGATCCGGCTAAGACCTGATTGCTTGTTTTGTATGCTAATTTCTCTCATGTGATTTTCTCTAATCGGTAGGAGAAATAAGGGAAAAAAGCACGTAAAAGTTGTAAAGTAAACCAATTTCCAATACGGAACTTTTATTGACCCATCCGTCAAAAGAAGAGGAGGAATAAACCCAAAAACAAGAATCCAATTACTGCATTCAGTATATATATTTCTTCAAAAATAACAAATTTTCAACTCCAATATATTACACCACGCAAAACGCTTGGCTCTCTAAACGATTTTCAGAGTGCTTTTTGATCGTTCCGCTTTTTTATTCGTGTACTTTTTTCTCAAAGAAAAACGATATTGTCTACGTTCAATTTTCTGAGGTTTTGCTTGTTTAGTAATATTTGGTGAGGACAACAAGATGCGATCGCTTTTGCGGCCTTTTCTTCGCAGACAACTATCGTCATTTAGGTTTGATTATGGTGGCGATGATGATCCATACGCATGCATGTGTGTGGCTCAATTTATAACAATAACTATGATGATGGTTGGTGGTGGCGATGATAATCGCTTTGGTCAATTGAGGTTTCATTTTTTACTCGCTGACAATTGGTCTCGTCTGTGTGCTGTGCTGTGCTCCGCTGATGTCCCTTGTTATCCTCAAATGACTAGCACTCTTCGAAAAATGTTCTTCAAGTGGGTAGTTTACATACAAAATTGTTATTTGAATGAGTAAACTAGCTCAAGAGTCCTCGGATAATGTGAGAGACGAGAAAAATGTGGAATAGTTGTGGATTACGGGGAGAGATGCAGCTCACATTGTTTCGAATAACTACACCGACAATGGGTTCAGATAGGTTGTAAAAAGGGTTCGAATGGGATAATTATTCTGACCAGAAAAAATGACTCGCAAATAGGTGATTGTTATGGGTGTTTAAATCTACTATTCAAACTAAGGTGGCTGGTGATTGGTGATGTGACAGGCGGCAACAGAGCAGAGGAAGGAAGGCTTTTTGGATAAATATGGATCCGCATCCACTTACACCCGTTCTATTTGACACTGTAAATTTTGCAATTAATCGAAATAAACTGGATACAATAGTAGCTAGATTTAATATTTTCTTGTACTTTAATTCTGCTTGAATCGGAAGGTTTTTACAGTCTCGTCCTGTATGCCAGCCAAAGCCATTATGAAGCACGTTAATGAATGACAGATTATGAGCAGATTGTCGAGTCGTAAAAAAATCCTGGAATACCTATATCTTATTGCAATAAAGTGTAAACTTGATTTAACATTTTTATGATCTTGTTTGCAAGTCTGTCTCAACCCGTTAATAATATTAAATAAACTAGCAACGTAGTCCAGTTAGCCCTGTCTGTCCTCAAATACTTGTCCTTATACTTGTGGGCTCTTATACATCAGCCAAGCGAAACACATTTCCATGTTAAATGTATTTATTTAAGCCTATATCCCGGTCGATTCAATGAAGGCGATGCGACGTCTAGCCAGTCAGTGAATTACAGAAGACACTCGTACATTTATTACTTTCTCCGTCAATTGTTCCTTGGTTGAGTAGTAGTGTAATGATGGACTAGCCAGGTTTCACAAGATGCTTGACGCATTCAAAAGACGTGCAACTTGGTCGAATAAATTCAGAAAGTTTAGTTCAAATACAGAAGCAGAGGAATCGCATACTATGCAAATAAAATTTTTTATGATTTCAGTATTCAGTTTGTGAACACGTCTGATGTGAGTCGTACAAAGATGGAAGTATACGAGAGGAACATGTCAGTATACTGATACGTACCAAGTAAGTAAGCCTTTGGGTGTGTGGTGCACACAATTTTAATATAACTGCTCAAAAATCTTTGCACTACTCCATGTTAATGCTACTACCGTTTCTTCCATGCTGCACTGCAGTCATCTTGCTCGCTTCGCCATGCAAGAATTTACAAATGAAGCAGAACAAATTTATGACCCTTCTGTGGGCTGATGATAAAATTATTATTGGAAAATTGGTCTAACTCTTTTACTCTTGTCTGCTCTTCTGGGATATGCTGAGAGTTACAAAATTATTTAAACTGTATAGACACTGTTCAAAATGAGAACGAGAATATTTCATGTTACGAAATCGATTTTTTTTCTTTGGAGTACTGCAGAATGAGTAGACAATACACACTCCCTGTTTTCTAAAGAAAATGCGCTTTGCTACGCGCAGGTTTTACTAGTGAATCATAGTTTCAATTTGAAGCTTTTAAATTGCTTGGCTAAAATTTTTATTTCTCATTCACGCCATTTCGAAGCTACAATAATTTTAGGTCATATATATACGTATTGCAAAACATAAGATCAATTTGATGCATGTGCTCTGTTCAGGATGACCTTGTTGTATGTGTCACAAAAACTGGTACTATATAGCATACCCTTGTTAACTTTATCTAATTTCCTCTAGTAGCACACCATGCAGGACGAATACTAAATAAAAGCAAAAAAAGAAAGTATTAGCGTGTTGTTTAAATCTACTCCAATCCCATAAATCCCAACTTAAGACTGTAATAGCATACGGCAAT